>CM076579.1:1057301926-1057333445 GCA_034641835.2 Pinus albicaulis
AGTTTTTTGGCGTAACTAGAAAAGCCTATACAATTAACGGATAACCACTTCAATTCATTTTGAACCATGGCCTTGGGAATTTATTGCTCTAAGGACCCAGTCAAGAGAGAGTTGACAATCAACCACAATATCATGACTAGGCTATGTGTTAGCTTTTGAAATGTGATGTTTTCGTCCATGAGGTATTTTCAGTGCTTTATAGTGACAAATCATAACCAAAACCCCACCTGACACAGGCAAAGGAATGTGCTAATAAATTGGTCTAGTCCTCGATCAGACGTTATATCAAAATTTCCCCAAAGAATCAGAAGAATTTTCATTTGAATCTGGTACAAAGTGAATGGAATTGTACAACATGCGGGGAAAGGGTCTATCAGACATGAAATAACTTCGAGAGATAAATTTAAGGAACCCATCCCCAAATTTTACAAAGATATAGGAAATGATAATGAAGAATTTAAATTTATATGTTCAAAGCAAGGGGTGTAAATAAGATGTACCCATGAATGAAGAAGAACGATCAGAATACCTCTGCCTCTCCAAAGAGTCCCCCTCTTCATGACAAGCTTGAGAAGATGTGGTCCTGATATGTCACGACTGCCATTGAGGGTTTCCTCGTCATTGATAATGTTGTTCCTGCTCCAGATCCACACCACCACCATTATGTAGAAAAATATCCTTGTTCTGGTTTTCTCGATCGCCGTTGTGTTTTTCCAGTAATGAGAATTCCTTGAATATGTGGAAAATTTCATGGCATTGTTGGCAAACGAAAGGAATTACCTCATAATCCAGCTTTTGGTTATGGGTGTATCCTTTGTAATAAAGAATTAAATTTTCCACAATCCCCTCCTTAGTGTCTAGGAAGACCAACACACTGTCTCCAAAAAATATCTGTCAAAATCTTGAAATTTCTCTATATCATCGCCAATGCAACGAAAAATATCTTACATCCACCAATGAAGAGGCATCCCTGACATCCTAACCCAAATTGTCCCAACACATAATGTTTCTCTTTCAAGGTAAAAAAGAGGAGTCCATCTCTTCATACGCACCAAATATTACTTGATATTATAGTGGCTACTCAAAACCTAACATGCACGTTTCGTATTACTGAATGTTAGTGAAAACCATCCATCGGACAAGGTACATATCTCCGATAGAGAAGTTAGAATCTAACCCCAAGTCTCTTGTGCCCATTTCCTTAATCGTGGAGAAGACTAGTATTTCCACCCACAAACTCCCCCACCAAAACGCGCTCCACCATGTCCATTATCTCATCAAATTTTAGGCCTTCCCCAAGTATCAACTTCCTATCCTGCTCCTTAATTTTTGTACTCTTTGATTTCTCTTCCTTTCTTGCATTGGCCTCTTTATAACCCTGATATTGTATGGTTTCCCTAATAATGCAATTGAAGGTATCACCTCCCAAAGAAGACTGGGCTTCACCCAAATGACATGAAGTTACAAGATCACAACCATATGAACCCACTTGTGGCGTGGAATAAATCGTTGTGCCAACCCATACATCTCAGCAAATATGGTTTACGGCATGGCTCCCAAGTGATCGTGAAACTACTTGCCCTATAGAAAGATAAATCCAAGCTTAGACAGGTTTTGCAATACATCCTTCAGAAAATTATAAAGCTTCCAAGGAGATAACAGCGGTGATAAATACTCTAGCATATGATGGCCATCCATGGCCAGACTACTTCCCTGTAAAGAAACTTCCAGAAGCCCTAAACCTGACATCAGATGTGAAAAAAATTGACTAGGGATTGAAATGATACCCCCAATTAATTTCATAATTTTGAATAATATTTTGATTCTGTAGACCCGGCTATCAGAATTGACACATCCACCTAGGACTGAGGTGCAGGTCTCATCCATATCGAAACATCCTCATATGGGCCTGAGGAACAATATAACACTTCTTCCTCCTTGCTGACAGGTGTAGGGAATTGGTTCCAAAGTCAAACCCTAAACATACCATAATAGGAAACCACCTGACTAATAGTCTTAGAAACCTAAAAACCACCGCTAAACAAATCGATCAAAGTGGTAACCTCAAGGAATATAAAATGGAAATAAAATTAAACAAGAAGAGTTCATAAATAAAAACTAAACGGAAATAATGTCACACTCTCTTCCCACATTTAACCAAGCTAACCAGTCCACGGGGGTAAACGTGTGACAAGAGGTTGCTATTATGTGATTCAACTTCCCATGTACAGTTAAGGAAGTGGAACCGATATAAGAAAACCAAAATGACCTTCCACACATGCTACAAAACCTTCAGGAGTCAAACAACCATTCCTAGTGGCCAACCCGTGAGAAAACTTAACATTTCACTGATCTAGACCCTTAGTCGCTCCCATGAAAACCTGTGCATGCGACTGAGGCCTTCTAGTTGCTCCCACAGTAAGGCATGCTAGTAATTGTGGATTTTTTTAGGTAATTTTGTGCCAACGACTGTGGATGTTTTTAGGTAGTTTTGTGCCAGTGACTATGGAAATTTTTAAAAAAGGTTGTGCCAACAGCTGTGGATTTTTTCAGGAAGTTTTGTGCCAACGAACCCAGATTCTGAGCCGCATTTTCAAGGCTAGGTCTCAAGCCACTTCATAGAACTCTATGAAACCTTCATAAATGAATAATAACAATGAAACAAATATACTAATGCAATCAATCATACAAGTACTTTATCTGACCCCTACTAGCCATGATAGGAATTTCATCAAACATGTCACAAATACATAATCTACATGTCATAACAACAAATTTGAGCATAGGGATCTCATACTTGTCTGATATTTGTAACGAAACACTACTACCATATCAAAATAGCTGTATTATCGTCTATTAGGTCATGTTTTCATTATACATTCATTTACTAATCAAAGCATGATGAAAGCCATACATCAAGTCTACCATAAAACATTTTCCTAACTAGCACATAACCAACATAAATAACAAGGATATAACAGCCATAAAAAAATATCAACCAACACCTTTAGACATAAAATACCAAGGAGAATGAGATCATATTAATGAATGCATAAGCCAACTAGGTCTAGTACTTCCACGAACCAAATGACCCTAGATTGGGCTGAACCAAATCTTTCTTTCAGCCAATCACCCTCATGTCATATTCCAATCATGAAAGTGTGACTCAAAACCAAACAAATGCAGGTTTCCTCGGTATTTACCATAATCCCCACCAGATCAATAAGCCTTAAACAAGCATGGATGCCACATGATTTCTCCACCTAAACCGTGAGGAATTTTCATTCTTTCTACTCTCTAGGCTTTACCATATATCCCATTATTCACTAGTCGAGGATTTCTAGGCCTAATCAAGACTCCACCCTCCAAGATTTACAGTATATCTCGCCATTCACTGGTTGAGGATTCCTATGCCTAATTGAGCACACACACCTCTAAGATTTACAGTGTGTCCCACAATTCATCGGTCGAGGATTCCTAGGCCTACCAAGGCACAAAATTTTTGGCTTTACCACAATACCACCTTATTCGGTCCAGGGATTCCAAGGCCTTATGTTATTTCTTTCAAAAACCACCTCACTCAATTTTTAAACCATCTGAAAATCAAGATCAACCAAATATAAGAGAACCCATAACACCATGGCTATCTGGAAATGGAAAGGCAAGGCTGAAGAACATTGTCACACCTCACAAAACCCATGTGATTGACAACAAGAGAACCAAATACACACATGCATGTACCATATATGCCAGATCTAGCAAGAAAATCACACATGCAATTTGGTATCTACAAGTAATCTTGTTGTAGCTACTTGATCCTACTCTTCCTTTATAGATCTTAGTTTAAGTTTTCCTTCTTGGTCCTTCATTTTATTTCCTTGATCCAATGCTAGAGTGCTTAAAGAATGCTCTAAGTGTCCAAGAGAGAGAGAGAGAGAGATAACTCCAAAATTCCACTGACAAAAGGGTACCAATTGATCCTCAAAATCCCTTTTATCATTGAGGCCTCTATTTTCTTCATTTTCGATTATTTTCCTTCATTTTCCTCCTCACATGCAACCTGTGACATTTCTCCTTCCTTTTCTCCTAATTTCCATTAATATCATAAATGAAATGCCAATTAATGCCTCATGCCTTTCCAAAGCCTTTTCCATTTCCTTACCCACAATAAACCAAATAAAAACCCACTATGATGTTTTTCCTACTTGGAATATGTGTCTCATGACCTTGGCCTTATTTTTCCTGTATTAGCTTTATTTACACGAATTTTTTACCATGGTTGTTACAGAACCCTCCCCCTTATGGGAACACCATCCTCAATGTTCAATGACACCTACGACCAATAAAACTGCTGAAAAAAAAAAACATAATACTTATGGAGATTTATAACACAACTCGTTGCAATATTTACAATGAACAACCTACTGAAACATCACAAATATATTTTTTACTGGAGCTTTATAACACAAATCATTACAGTATTTACAATAAAAATCACATATACATATACACATTTTATTCAACCAACAAATAATCATAGTGTCTATGGAGCTTTATAAGTCCAACTTGATACAATATTTATAACAATATACATATATACACATATGCACATTTGCGCAACCAAAAAATAAAATGATATGATTGCTGCATCTACAACAAGGGAATCCATAGGCTCACACCTCCATCGTCAAAGTAATACCAGGACTCACCTCCTTCCAATGAAGTACAAAATCCACTTCCAAAGTCAAAACTGCATACAATGTCCAACGCCAAAATCTTGTGACACTTGTCCTCTCATTGTACAGTTACCAAATCATTGTTCTAGGGCACACTCCCAATGTGCATATGATTCAATCTGAAAAATATACTGACCAAAATAAATCCATCTACAACCTTTGTTGATTTGCTATACAGTCCATTAGGAAATCTGGTCAACCCCTTCCATGTAGTCACTCACCTTCCAAGTTCCCCAACATCCCCTTTCCCGGGTGATCCATCCCTTGAAAAGGTTTCCTCGCATCATAAGGTTAAACAACAAAGGAATATCCCTACGTCAAAACCATCATACCGGTCACAACATGCTCATGGAAATAAATGGACACTATAAGGTACCTGTATCACACAATGGCCCTTCTCTTGAAGTGGTTTACCAACATACTACTACATGTTTTAATTAATTTTGTTGTTGTTGCTAATCCTTGCAGTCAGTTTCAACCACCCAACTCGGAATTTTCATGCTTTCCTGCACCAAGCACATAAATTCCATTAAATTCAAAATTAATTGAAATAAATTCACATCATACCTCATGGGTGGTCCTTTCATACGGTACACTTGCAATTTTGTTCACTTCCTGTCACAACAAGTCAAACTAGTTGTTTGATCAAATAAACATATAACATCTGGTTAGCCCAAAATACAACCTTCATAAATCAGAATCCTAAATCACATGTAACCATAATTAATGAGAATCGTAGATCACATTCATAATTAAAACTGAAATAAAATACCGATACTTATCCTTCAATTGATCCTTTGCTTCTACCTTTATCCTTTTTCCTTTCCGTACAGACACCAAATCAGTTTCCACACATGAAAAGAACCAAATGTCTTTTCTTCAATAATGTACACATACACTCAATTTACATCACACACATGCACCCATGCATGGTGTACCACCCGACACATAAACGTACTCTTGGTGTACAACACAACACATACATACACCTACACCTAGTGTACAAAACAACATAATACATACACGTACACCCAGTGTACCACAACAAAATACGTACATCTACACTTGGTGTACAACATAACACAATACATACATAGAGTAAAACACAAAAAATCAACATGTCACGATACCATGACTATGCAATACACATACACAATACCACACGTACACAAAACATGTACAATATGCACACAATACCACATGTGCACAACACAACATATACGTCATGCACACAATATCACATGTATAAAAATACCCCACATATAACATGTACATAGTACCATCTGTACGCAACATGTACACAACACCACATGCACGACATGTACACAACACCACGTGTATGACATGTACATAGCACCCCTTGCACACAACACCCCATTTACAAAATATACATGAAAATACATGTTGACATCACCACATGTTAAATCATACACACAACACCACATGTACATAGAACGATATGCACAATATGCACACCACAACATATGTACACAACGTTGCATATGAAACATGAAAAAATCACCATATGTACACAACACTGCATATCCAACATGCACACAACACCATATGTACACAACGCTGCATAAACAACACGTACTCAACACCATCTATACATAGCATTTAATAAAGTACATGTACACAACACTATCTATATATAGTAGTGCATAAACAACATGTACACAACACCATATATACACAACATCGCATGCTCACAACATCCCAAGTGCAACACACACAACATATATAAAACAATAGTATTGCACATCATTAGACCACACTCTGACTCTACCAAGTAACCTTGCTTCTAGTGTCTTTCCACCATCCATGCTTGTCCCAACATGTCACAGGTCACATTTCTTCCATTCCGCTGATGTATCCATCAAAATTACCTGTCCGTAACATAAACATAGGCTTAGTACACACATATAACATCAATTCGTATCCACAGGATACAAATCTTGTAGATCTGTTAGGGTTACTCTTCCCACTTGATTCCTCATAAACCATGAACCTCTTCATGCCATTCACCTTCATAAGCAATCATTCCTCCACAAGAATAATTCTTGATGACCCTGTTAGACAATGACATACATACATACATATATAAATATAAACACCAACATAAAACAATCATGATCCTTGACAACTCTGTTAGATAATAACATACATGAATACATATATATAAATAATTATTAGCGTAAAAATTTCATGATCGGTGATGAACTTGTCAGACAATTCCATTCATATATACATAGACATCAACATAATTATGATAACAACAAAATTACCATATATCATAAGGTATAGGTAAATATACACTCTTTATCTGTGCACAACATGCACAACATTGAGAACGACTGTTCCAAAATTAGCCAAGGAATTTGTTATCTTAAGCCCTTTTACTTTACCTTTCTCATGATTGTCCTGCCACCGTCCACTTACACCAATGGACCCAACCAATCCAAGTAGTTGTCATAATATGCATTCTGATGCCCTTTACATGCATTGATCTTCCTCAAGGCCTTACATCACCTATTTGGTTTCATCCAACTCTTCCTGAACTCCATTAAAGTTTCTATTTCCCAAACCAATTTCCAAGACCTCTCAGGACAAAAAAGGAAATAACAAGAAACAAACAAGAAGAAAAACATGAAAGCCAATAGTAATATGACACCACAAACAAAGTGGAATGATCATGCACTAGATGTAATCAAGACCACAAATGAAGTGCAAACAAATCACAAAAGACCGAAAGCACAAAACTAACAACAAACACCATGACTCAATTGCCATGGTCCCTAAGGAAAGCTCAATCTAGGACTTCTTCAATATTTCATCGCAGTCTCTTTTTCCATGTAATCCCCTGCATCATACCACCATAAACACATAACTCTCAGTGAATAAATACACATAATATATCAGTTACCTTTCCTTGGTGTGCCAAACATGTTTCCTTGTACCTGAACACATACATATATCATCTCTTGAGGGACTCCAATTCCCTTGACGGATCCATATATAAATAGAAAAATGATTGATATGCATGTCAAATACATGTTCATGAATTTAGCACATATCCACACAAACTCAGACAAAATCAAGGTTGATAATACTTCCTGTATGAAAAGCACTCATTCGTTTGAAATTGTGGTTTCCAAACATAGCCAAAGGAATTTCACCCAACTCCCTTATTTTATATTTTACTTACAACAATTGAGTCTTATTAAGTGTTATCACATCACCCATCTGTTAGTTATATATACGCAAATCAAATATTACCTTGTCATGTTAATACCAAGAATGTTTCCCTGCAACTGTTCACACATGTTGGTCATGTGCTCCATAGATCAAGACATCATATTTATTAATCTGAAATCAACATTTAGCAATACTATCAAACATATCATAATCAACTCACAAGCACTAGTCATAATACTATAACTAGCACCCACTTACACTCAAGCACATATCAAATGTTCTCAGGACATATGTGTGAGTTAAACCATCTCAAAACAATATCATTACTTCATGTAATATTATAGATACAAACTCATATCATGAAACTAATCAAGCATCTAAACAACATATAGAAAACATAATAAACACCAAACACCCAAACACCAAATAAACGACATAATAAAACATTCAAGCACCAAGTAGATGACATAAGAAAAATCATACCTTAATTTATCTCAGGGGACGCTATCTTGTCTGCACAATCAATAAATATTACCATGATATAAATTCAAAATATATCAACTAAAACATAAATAAGGCCATGATGTCCATAAAAATATCTAGCTAACATGTTCACATCATAAACTCATAAACAACCCCAAGGTTTAGTTCAGTTGGTAAATTTCCCATTGCTAAGTACCTCGCCACTTAGGAGGTCACTAGGTCAAATTTCCTCAACACCCTTGGGGTTAGGCCCTGCTTGTTTGGACGGTGGGTAGATCCCTTCAGGCTGATCTGCCTGGATTTTCCCATGGATGTAGTGTCCACCCAATGTCCATGAACCACCCTTAAAAAAATCACAAACTCATTAACAATTTTCATTCCTGGATAACAATCACATATGCACATTGAGTCTAGATTAATACAACACAATATCACAAATAGGTTGACTCATACCTGAATGTCATAACCCTAACCATCAACATAGGTTAATACAAATTAGAAAAAAAACATAATAAAATCAAGACCTCATCTACAGTGACCATAATAATCAGGCATATGAGCACAATGCATACAACAACAAATTACTAACATTCATCACTTTCCAACACACGTTAATATGACTGCACATGTCAACTAGAATTTATCATACATGTAGCCATAACAATAATAGAATGAAAATAATATAAGAACCTTAATGCTTATAACAACCATTAACCACATTCGTACAGGCTAAACATATAAACATATATGATGATCTACTCTTACACTGAGCTCTAGTGTTCCAACCTCGCTTTGATGATATGCATATCTTGCTTCATCTTAGCCAACACATCAACATCATAACATACCAATAGCATCGTGATGACATAATACCATAACAATTACCATCACAATGCATATCTTACCTACTATACATGCATAACCATGACCATGACAATGAATTCATAAAAACATATAGACATTGACATGCATAAAAAATGCATATACAACCGAGATTCATTCATGACAAACGCATACCAGCAACAACATCATCAACTCCTACATGAAAACACAACTGCCACAATGACCATCACCATGCATACATAACAAGCACATATACAACAAGCATAAAGAACACATATGCAACCGCCATGTATGCATGACCAACACACTGCCCATCCACTCCAAGGGGTGAACCATGCTCTAATACCACTCTATAATGCCCTTCCCATATTTACCCAAGCTAACTGGTCCATTGGGGTAAACATGTGATGAGAGGCTACAATGATGTGATTCAAATTTGCATGTATAATTAAGTGGAACTGGAATAAATAAACCAAATTGGCCTTCCACACAAGCTACAAAACCTTCAGGAGCCAGCCAACCCTCCTAGACGGCCAAACCCTAATAAAACTTGACGTTTTACTAATATGGACTTGTTTTGAAACCAACTCCAAAAATAGAAGACAAGAGATATCAACGCCTTAGAAATAAGCCACTTCGAGGGGGAAACCTCCAATACATTACATGAATGAACAATTCTTGGATGATACAAATGAAAAAACCTCCTTTCTATATATAGGAGTCCATGGGGCCACAATGTGTTCCTAGTCGACCTAACAATAACAATGTAAGGGCACAATAATAACAATATTGGGGTTACAAAGGTACAATAATAACAATAAGGGGGCTACACTAATAAAAATAAGGGGCTAAACTAGTAATATAGGGACCTAACATGCCCCTTTCCTTCAAAAAAGTGTTGTCCTCAACGCTTGAGTAGCTCTGGGTGTTTCTGTATAAAATTCTCATCCTCCTATGTAGACTCTTCAGTGGCTAAGTTCTTCCACTTGATGAGATACTCTGAAATTGATCGATTTCGTAGCTGTCGAGTTCTTGTTTCCGTGACCGCTTCAGGTTCCAATATGATTTTTCCTTCCTCGTCAATTTCTGGAAATATTGTTTGAACTGGAATATTTTCACCTATAACCTTCTTTAAGCATGAAACATGGAAAACTGGATGCACTCGCGAAGAAGCAGGAAGCTCCAATTTGTATGCCATAGTACGAATCTTTTGCAACACCTTGTAAGGACCATAGTACTTTGGCGATAATTTATTATCCTTCTTAGCTTGCTTGAAGGACATTTGTTTGTATGGTTGTAGCTGTAAAAATACCTAGTCTCCTACATCAAAACTTCTCTCACTGCAATGTTGATTTTCCTGTTGTTTCATTTGATTTTGTGCCAAATTTAGGTTATCCTTTAAAAGTTGGAGAACTTCTTGTTGATGCTCGATGTGATCTTCCACTACTTGAACCTTAGAATTTTCTCTTAAATATGATGTGATGGACGATGGATGATATCCATAAAGGGCCATAAATGGGGTCATTTTTGCTGCCGTATGGAAGGAAGTGTTATACCACCATTTAGAGAGAAGTAACCACTTGACCCATTGTGTTTATTTATCAGATACAAAACAATGAAGATATCCTTCCAAACATTTATTCACAATCTCAGTTTGACCATCGGATTGAGGATGATAAGATGAGCTATGAGCTAATTGAGTACCCAAACAAGAAAATAACTCCGTCCAAAAATTTCCAGTAAAAATGGGATCTTTTTCGCTCACAATAACCTTTGGGTTTCCATGTAGCTTTTGAATTGTTTCCATAAATGTAGTAGCAACTGTACTTGCTTTAAATGGATGAGATAATGCACAAAAGTGTTCATACTTGGTAAGTCTATCAACTACCACCATGATGATGCTCTTTCCTTCGGACTTAGGTAAACCTGTGATAAAATCCATTGAAATCTCCTCCCAACGTTGACTTGGAATGGATAAAGGTTGTAGAAGACCTGGGGTCTTAATTATCTCAACTTTATTTTGTTGGAAAACCGAACATTCCACCACAAACTTTTAAATATCAGATTTAGGGCCATCCCAAAAAAAATCTTTCTTCACCCTATGGTAAGGTTTTAAAAAATCTTGAGTGTCCTCCTAAAGGAGAAGTGTGCAATTCCAAAAGAATCTTTTGTTTTAGTTTGGAATTATTACAAAGATATAAGCGATATTTGTACCATAAGGAATCATTTTTTCAAATAAATGTCTCAGATGTACTAGGATCTTGTTGCAACTTTTGAATGAGTGTCCACACTTCTTCATCCCTCTTCCATTCATCCCTTGCTTCGGTTATCCTATCTAGTTGGATAATAGAAATGGCACAAAGCAATGCTTCCACCTCTTCATTTTTTCTTGAGAGTGCATCTGCAAAAACATTTAGCTTCCCTTTTTTGTAGATTATTTAAAAGTCATAACCCAACATCTTTGTGACCCATTTTTTCTGCTCTTCTCAAGATAATATTTGTTCCAAAAAGTGTTTAAGACTATCATGATCAGTTTTTACCTTGAAGTGTCTTCCCATTAGGTAAGGTCACCATTTCTTTAGTGCATGTAGTATTGCTGACATTTCCTTCTCATAAATAGCTTTCTATAATACTTTCCTTTGATTGGATGACTTTCAAAAGCAATGGGTCTTCCTTCTTGCATTAAAACAACACCAATTCCATTTCCTGAGGCATCACATTCCACAATAAAGGATTTTGTGAAGTCTGGCACAGCTAAGACCGGTGCTAGGCACATTGCCTCTTTAAGATGTTCAAAGCCCTTATTTGCTTCAGGAGTCCATGAAAATGCATCTTTCTTCAATAATTTTGTTAGAGGTGCTGATATTCTCCCATAATTCTTAACAAACTTGCGATAATACCCTGTTAAACCGAGAAATCCTTGCAACTTCTTTATAGTTGTGGGGACTTTCCATTCCTTAAAGGCTTTAATTTTGTTAGGGTCTACCTTAACACCGTCGCAAGATAAAATATGACCCAGATATTCCACCTCTTGTACTCCAAAGAAAAATTAGGATGATTTTTCATATACTTGTTTCTCTTGCAATAGTTTGAGCACCCTGTCCACATGTTGAACATGATCCTTCTAAGACCTGTTGTAGATTAGTATATCATCAAAAAATACTAGCACAAATTTTCCAAGGAAGGGTTTGAAAATGGAATTCATCAACCCTTGAAATGTAGAAGGTGCATTGGTAAGGCCAAAAGGCATGACCAAAAATTCATAATGACCCTCATGAGTTTGAAATTTTGTTTTCGGAATATCTCCAGTCTTCATTCTAATTTGATGATATCCCAAACGAAGATCCAACTTGGTAAAATAAATTTCTCCATGTAATTCATCCAATAGTTCATCAATCACGGGAATGGGAAATTAATCTTTAATGGTGAGCTTATTGAGCTCCTTATAATCCGGACACATGTGCCATGATCCATCCTTCTTGTGCACCAATACTACTGGAGCAGAGAAAGAACTTTGACTAGGTTGAATTGTACCAATCTCTAACATTTCTACAGTCATACGTTCAATTTTTCTCTTTTGGACATAAGGATATCTATAAGGCCTGATGTTTGGAGGAACATTTCCTGGAATCAAATAAATAGCATGATCATGATCACAAATAGGTGGGAGTCCTTTGAGAATTTCAAACACCTTGGAATGATTGTCCAAGACTTTTTGGAGATCTGCAGAAATAGATGATTTTGATGTTGGAACTTCTAGTGAGCATAATTGTGCAATTACGCCTCGTTTTTCTTTCTTCAGAATCTTTGTGATGACATTAGAGCTTATTATCTTTCCCGGCTTCCATGCGATACCCCGTAATTCGACTTCCTTTCATTAAGAAAAAAATTTCAAGAAAAGTTCTTAAAAATTAAAAGCTACCGTCTCCAGAGATTGTAACCATTGTACTCCTAGTACAACATCAGCACCTCCCATAGGAATGGAAAGCATTGGACTATTCAATACATATTCCCCCATGGTTAGCTTAATGTTATGGCATTTTCTAGAGAAATTTATAGTTCCTCCATTTGCAACCATCACTTGACATTCTGATGCTGGGTATAGGAAACAATTCAATTCCTTGGCTACCTTAGAATGAATAAAATTATGGGTACTACCTGAGTCAATCAACACTATTACTTTTTTCTTCTTGATATGTCCTTCTATCTTGAGAGTTTGAGGAGTGGTAATTCCTGCCAATGCATTACACGATATGGTTGGACTCATTTCTTCCTCTTCTAGAGTTGGTTCTTGGTGTATATCCTCTTCTTTTGAAGATTCTTGTTCATTTTCTTCTTCCTCTTCACAATCTATGTAAAATAATTTCTTCTCAGTGCACTTATGACCTTTAGTGTATTTTCTATCACAACTGTAGAAAAGCCCTTTTGCTCTTTTTTCTTCCAGTTTTTGTGGTGTCAACCTTGTAGGTTATGGAAGTCTAGGAGTAGCAACACTTCCATCTTTATATATGTGAGTGGTAGGCTTCCTTGTTGCCATAATTTTACATTCAATTTTTCTTGCCAACCTGAATGCCTTTTCTAATGAATCAGGTTCCCAAACGTGAACATCATGTTGGATGTTATCCTTTAAAGTCCCTATGAAGGCATCAATCTTGTGTTCCTCTGGAATATCAGTTACCCTTATATTCAATTTTTGGAAGTCCTCAATGTGCTCCGCCACTAAACCCTTTTGTTTGAGATTTATCAATTTGCTAAAGAAGGTGTTTCTTTTTGTATCTTCATAATGTGCTATCATTTCCTCCGTAAATATTGACCAAGTGACAACTTTTTTATGGGAGCAAAGCCATAAATACCATACAAATGTATTTTGTTTTAAATGTAAAGCTGCAATGTGTACCTTTTGTGTGTCTTTCACATTATTGTGATCAAAATATTGCTCCATATGTATTATCCATGTTACGGGATCCTTTCCATCAAACTTCCTCATATCCATCTTTGGAATATCGTGGTTCTTCCATCCAACATTAGAGTTTATGAAATTACGGTCAACATTTATTTTGTTCTCATCATGAGTTTCCTCTACTTTCTTTTCGCCATTAGGAAGAATTTCTTGTATCAACTTTGCCAAACCTTCAATGTTTACTTTTATATCATTCTTCATGTTTTCCATTTTTTCATTGATCTTAGCTTCCATGTCATCCATCTTAGCTTCCATGCCATCCATCTTAGCTTCCATTCCCACTTCCATGCCTTCCATCTTAGCTTCCAAAACATTCATCTTAGCTTCCACACCTTTCTTCAAACCATCCATCTTAGTTTCCACACCCTTCTTCAAAACTTCCATTTCATTTTTTGTTGCTCTTCGCGATAGCGAAATTTGGTGCACTTGCTCTTGTAATTTTGATATCTCATGTTGTGTTTCTTCATCTTCATGAGTCATAGTAGAGCCTTCTGAAGGCTTAATGGGTGTTGAATTATTTTTAGGAGCCATTTTAGAACCCAATACTGATATCTATTCTTCTATATGCCCTTGGAATAAATTCAAACTAATTTTTTTTTCAAATGAGACTTATGTAATTCGAAAAAAATACACACATTTTTCTTGCTTTTGAGTAACGCAATATTGAAACTAAATTATCTCTGTGATTTCAGATATTAAATATCTGAAATTTAGCACTGAGGTAGCCCTTTGAATCCTCTTTCGCATGCCATAGGTCTGACCTGATTTTGATTCTTGAAGACAAATTTGTGCCCAATCTCCTAAGATGACCTAATTATGGACTGGTTCAGTAGAGTGAACTTATACGACTTGCCACGTGTCACTGCTTCCTCCTTCAGCTCTAAAATTGATAGAAAAGAAACTAAATTTCATGTTCTTGCATCCAATTTTTACATAATTCCAATCTGATGCTCAGAGAGTGAGTTATGAAGATTTTCCCATGATCACCTCTTTGAGATGAAATTCGGGAACCTGAAAACGTCCTAACCTCCATAGACCATATCTCAGAAAATATTGCGAACCAAGATCTGAAATTTTGCAACAATTTTCCTCACGATTTCGGCTTCACACTCTAACAATTTCAGATTTTGAACCTTCGTAGAAAAAAAATTATAGCGAAAATTCTGCGATGACTTGTTTAGGTTAAATTGAAGACCCTGGAAAAGGCCCTAACTTCCACAGAACATATCTCCCAAAATATTGTGAATCAACCTCTAAAATTTTGCAATGATGTTCCTCAGGCTTTTGGCTTGACGCTCTAAAAATTTCAGCTTCTGAACCTTCGTAGAAAAAAAGTTATAGTGAAAATTCCATGATGACCTGTTTGGAGCAGCGAAACCCTAGAATCCAAAGCTCTGATACTAGATATTGTGAAACCAGCTCCAAAAATAGAAGAAAAGAGATATCAATGCCTTATAAATAAGCCACTTTGAGGGGGCAACCTCCAATACATTACATGAATGAAAAATTCTTGGATGATACAAATGAAAAAACCTCCTTTCTACATATAGGAGTCCATGGGGCCACAATGTTATCCTAGTGGGCCACAATGTAATCCTAGCTGACCTAACAATAACAGTGTAAGGGCACAATAATAACAATATTGAGGTTACAAGGTTACAATAATAACAATAAGGAGGCTACACTAATAACAATAGGGGGCTAAACTAGTAATATAGGGACCTAACAGGACCTCAACCGCTACTATGAAAAGTCATGCATGCAACTGAGGCCTTCCATTTTCTCCCACAGCAAGGCATGCCAATGAATGTGGATTTTTTCAGACAGTTCTGTGTCAGGGACCTCGGATTCTGAGCCACATTTTTAGGGCTAGGTCAAAGGCTACTTCCGAGAACACCATGAAACCTTTAAAAATTAATAATAACAATGAAATAAATATATTAATGCAATCACTGGCACAAGTACTTGACCTGACCGGTACAAGCCATGATAGGAATTTCATCAAACATGTCACAAATATGTAATCTACAGGTCAAAACAACAAATCTGAGCATAGAGCATGTGTCTAATACTCATATGAGATTCGTAAGGAAGCATTTTTTCCATATCACAATAGTTGCATTATCATATGTTAGGTAATATATTGATTGTAAATTCATTTACTAATCAAAACGTGATGAAAGGCATACATCATGTATGCCATAAAACATACTCATAACCAGAATATAACCGATAGAAATAACAAGCATATAACATCCATGAAAACCACATATGACCCAATACATTTACACATGAAATACCAAGTAGAAGGACCTCTTATTAATGAATGCATAAGGAAACCAGGTCTGGGACTTCCACAAACCACCCGAACATAAATTGGGATGAACCAAATCTTTCTTTTAGCCAATCACCCTCGTGCCATATTCCAAGCATGAATGTAGGACTCAAAACCAAACCAATGCAGGTTTCCTTAGGATTTACCATAATCCCCATCAGATCACTAAGACCTAAACAAGCATGGATTCCACCAAATTCATCGATCTACATTGTGAGGAATTTTTCTCCCTCATTGTCTCTAGGATTTACCGTATATCCCGCCACTCACCAGTCAAGGATTCGTAGGCCTAATCGAGACTCCACCCTCCAGGATTTACTATATATCCCTCCATTCACTGGTCAATGATCCCTATGCTTGATCGAGGGCACACACCTCTAGGATTTACTGTATATCATGTTATTCACCAATCGAGGATTCTCAGGCCTACCAAAGCACACAAAATCTTTACCACAATCCCAGCTTCTCCGGTCCTGAGATTACTAGGTCTTGTGTTTTTTCTTTTAGAGACCACCCTACTCAGTTTCAAAACCATCCGGAAATCCATCTCATCCAAATACAAGAGAACCCATTACACCACGATTATCCGAAAATGGCAAGGCAAGGCTGAAGAACACTATCACACTTGGAAAAACCCATGCGAATGACAAGAGAACCAAATACACACATGCATGCCAAATCTAGTAAGGAAATCACACATGCAATTCGATACCTACACGTAATCTTGTTGTAGCCGCTTGATCATGACCTTCCTTGCTTGATCTTAACTTCCTTTTTCCTTCTTGGTCCTTCCTTTGATTTCCTTGATCTAATGCTAGAGTGCTCCAATGATGCTCTAAGTTTCTAAGAGTGTGTGAGAGAGAGAATAGAGAGATATCTGCAAAACTGAATTGGAAAAAAGTTTCCAACTGATCATCAAAAGCATTTTTGTCAATGAGGCCTCCAGTTTCTTCATTTTCCATTATTTTCCTTCATTTTCATCCTCACATGCAACTTGTGACCTTTCACCTTCATTTTCTCCTAATTTCCATTATTTTCATAAATAAAATGTCAATTAATGTATCATTCCTTTCCAAAGACTTTTCCATTGCCTTTGCCAATTTCCTTAGCCATAATAAATCAAATGAACAACCACTAGGATGTTTTGTCCTATATTCAGCTTCGAATACTTGTCCCATGACCTTAGTCTTATTTTACCTTTATTAATTTTATTTACATGTTTTTTGACAATACTCTTACAAAGAAAATTTGATACTTGTGGACAAAATAAACAAGATATAATTAAGATAAATCCCAGCCTTTACACTTATAAATAATAAATTCCTAATAATTATTAATATTTAAAAACTTTATTCTAAAATAATTATTAATAATTAATAAAATTCTAAACCTAAATTTTATTGGACCTCGGCCTAAAGTTTATTTAACCTACCAATTAGATAAAAATATAACCGTTATGTAATTATACTTATCTAAATTGCAGATTCTTTGAATGGGAGAACTAGCTAAGTAAAAAATCAACGTTGACTTTGAAAATATGCTTCTGCCTCAATTTATTTATGTAATGATTTTTTTCATGTAGTCTAACATTTAAAGAATAGCAACGTATTGATAATCAAATTATACCAGCTTGATGAAAGTCGCTTCGATCCTAGCACTGAAAACGTTATTGGTGAAAAGTGGCAGCAAGAAATCAATTCTGATTTTTTCTGAAGTTTTTGATATGAAACAATTTATTAAAATATACTTCTAACATGGCAATTCCAGGCGGACATTGAAGTCTCCTTCTATCGTCTGACCCTAGTAGAACTTCAATAATTCACTCCAACTGAGGGCACGAAAGGATTATGTACTAATAGAACTTCAATAATTCACTGGGGTAGTTTTATTGAAGCCATGACAACTGAATGCAGGGAAGGATTATCTAGTACTGTATATTGATGCAATGCAAACGTTGGAAATGAATATTAAATTCAACTACTGATCAACTGAGAACAGTACGCATTTTATATTAATATTCATATGTAATCCCCGCTTTACGTTTTTGTTGCAGAGGGAGGACAGTTGCAAGAGCAGGTGGCAGAGATGTGAGTTAGTTGCTGCCATTCTCTTTTTCACATAAAAGAGGAAACAATGTGAAGGATATTCCTGTCATAAACAACTACAATGAAAAGTTGACTTGAGATCGTACTCTTGTATCTAGACCTCTTAATATTTTCATTTAAACTTTCTTTTCTTTCCTGCAGACTTGCTTCTTAATTTATTTATTTTTTTCATAACTGCCTCATAATTCTTTTTTTTTCTTTTAAATGTTCACAGTTCTGCATAACAACCTTTAAACGGTTCATAATTCCGCGTAACTACCTTTTAATTAATGGAAGTTAGTAATCGTTTGGTTCAACTTTACCTATTTTTGAATCAATTGGTTCCCTTTTACATGATGAGACAAATGATGGGAACCAGATTTGACATATTAAAAATTTCCATTTTGTTATTATAACTACAATTTACTCTTCCATTCTCCTCCAACGCTAGATTATCATCCACTAAAAACGTTGTGTCGCTAAATGCTTCCAAGTGGTTGGGCTTCCATTGTACTTGATAAACCAAAAAAAAAAATATTAATACTCATATAAAATGAATTAATATAAATATATTTATATTTATACTTACTAATTAGTAATATATATATATATAATAATATATACAAGTATAATATTAGTAAATAATATATATGGATTTTTGTTATTTTTATAGGTTGATGTGTGTTGTTTGATTTATATTAATCAGGTTTATTAATGTTGTTCTAGTTAAAAGCAAGTGTGTAACAAGTGTGTATGGAAAAGATGAGAAGGCAATGATTGATTATGGTTGGAAACAACTAAATATATTCAAGATATGGTTGATGAGGGTTTACTACATTCAACATATAGTTGCTATAGATGACCATTCTTGTCCACATCAAATTGACTAGATAAATTATGATTGTTGACCATAGTTGACAGTTTTTGTCTATGTTTGATCATGGTTGACCATGCTCCAACTCAATTCACTTAGGTATAGCTATATTTTAAAAAGATGATTTAAGAAATAACTTTTCTATTATTTATATTTACTTATTTTATATTATTTATAATTACTTATTACTATTTACTTATTAGATATATAAAATTTATAAATAAAATAATAATAAATTTTCATATTTTAAAGATTTATAATTTAAATAGATATAAACATCCGTAGATATGTATTTAATATAGATAAATAAAGTTCTAAAAAAAAATTTTTCTTGAAATGTAAATTTTTAGTACTTTAAGAAATTCGATCACCATAAGAGTATATATATATTTTTCTAGCCTTGAAATAGATTAGTTACATAAATATATTATTGTCAAACTTATGAATTGTGAAAATACAGAACAAAAAATCCCCAACCATAATTTTTTTAATATAATTATTATTAGTTATAATATATTTTTAAATAATTAATGTAATTTGACAAAGTCAAAATGTTTATATAACATAACTTTACAACATCACTATAATACACACCTAACATAATAATATCAATAATATGATTAACCTCAAAGTGAAAAAGGCCTCTTACGCACAATAATGTAACTAATGCCAAAATATTAAATAATATATGTTGATCTAAACCAACGTAGATCCATCTTAACTCCAGATCTATCAAGCGCCTAGAGGGATCAAATCTATCAAGGTGCAAACTTCTTTTTTGAGTGCAGAACTTGAGGAAAGGTTTGCACCTAGAGAAATTTGACGCTTGTTAGATCTAGAGTTAAGATAGATCCAGGTTAGTTTCAGTCATGTGTGGCCAAGGAAAACCTATCGAACATATGATTAATTTTATCAATAACATGTAAATACATCTAATATTAATATAACCATTTTAATTTTAAATTTTCTTAGTTACCCAAGTTTCTTGAGATGATAAATATTGCAAAGTAACTTTAATAATGAAAAATGATGAAATAAAAGTTTTGAATGCAAAGTCACAATGTAATAGTGTTGAATGATAGAAAATGCGAATAATAATAGTATAATCAATTTCAGATAGTCTCCATCTTTTCATATCTATTATATGGAAAGGACAGTTGAGATCATAAACCATTGAAATATTTATCTTGAGTTGTTGTAGTAAACATCATACCTTGTCTCTCTTGCTCTCCAATATTAACAGGTTTAATTACTATAGCACCAAATTCAATGTACATTGTTAATAATTTTTGTGCTTACATTGAAATAAATGTACCCTATTAATCCAATGAATTTAAAATTAATGTACGATCATACATCCAATTACATCAAATCATAAATTGACATATACACTAAAATAAATGCATCTAATGCAAGAAATAAAAAAAGATTAGAAAAAAACATCTACACTGGAATCAATGCATCTAATGCAAGTAATAAAATAGAATTAGAAATCAACATCTACACTCAAATCAATGCATCTAGTGCAAGTATGCAAATAGGATTAGAAACCAGCATTTACACTAAAATAAATGCATCTACTGCAAGCACTTAAATAGGTTTAAAAATCAACATCTACTCTGAAATCAATACATTTGGTACAAACAATAAAATAAGGGTAGAAATCATCTACATTGAAATCAATGCATCTAGTGCAAGCAATCAAATATAATTACAAATCAACATCTACATTGAAATTAATGTATCCAGTGAAAAAAATCAAATAGGATTGGAAATCACCATCTACACTTAAATCAATGCATTTAGTGAAAGCAATAAAATAGGATTAGAAATCATCTACATTGAAATCAATGCATCTAGTTCAAGTGATCAAATATCATTAGAAATCAACATCCTCACTAAAATCAAGGCATCTAGTGCAAACATTCAAATAAGATTAGAAATCGCAATCTACACTGAAATCAATGCATTTAGTGCAAGACATATTCTTCCCTCTCTCCCCCATCGATCTATATCTATATCTCCCTCCATATATACTTCTTTATTTCTTTATCTCACCCTCACAAACACATATGCTCTCTCACTCCATATCATCTTTTTATCCCTCCCTACATGTCTCCCCCTCTTTCTTCTTTCTCTTTACATTTCATCTATATCTCTATCTCCCATTGTATCTCTATATCAACCCCAAAACATACACTCTCTTTATCCAATCTATCTATCTATCACTACCTCCTCCTCTCCCACTCTCTCTCTCTCTTCCCCTTCCCTTCCTCTACCCATCTTATATCTCTCTTCCCTCCTAATGTCCTCTATTCCTCAATCTCCATATTCCTTGTCACTCCTATCTCTCTCTCCACCATTCTCTCTCTATGTATTTCTTCTTGCCTCCCTATCTCTCCACCTCCATCTCCATATCTCTTTCTCTACCTCTTACCACACTCTCACATCCTATATCTCTTCTTTTCTCTCCGTGATAGCTACATTATTGATAACTAGTTGATTAAATAGTTAAGTAATTTTATTGTTTTGTTGATGGAAAACTGAGACAATTAATGTTATTTAATAAAGATAAAATGTTATGAGAAATAACTGGATAAGAAAAGTAAAAAGATGATGGTAAAATGTTTCCAAGAACTAAAAAGAGGTTGGGGAATAGTTGGAAAATAGTTACCTACTCCTCTGAGGATAAAGGACTGATCCCAGTGAGGAGTAGGGGTTAAGTATTTTGGGAAAAAGGAAGAGTGAGAGATTCTTGAGCTGGTTGTAGCCAGTGGAATTACACTCAGAAATTTCCTGAAGTTCTGGTACCGACTGGACTGGTTGTCCTGAGGTCACAGCAGAAAGAAATTCCATTATTAACCCGTACCATTTAGTTTGGAGCACGAGGGCAAGGAGGACGTAATCACCTCACCTGATGGTTGGGAGGACCACAGCTAAATCACTTTTAGATAAGTATACATGCAGAGCTATAACTAATATTTTTTGTGACTTATACTTGTTAAAATATTGTTATCAGAATGGTATGTACAATAGTGCAAAAGATTCTGTATTTTCAATTGATTAATGTTGGTAATTTTATATTTCACTGTTAGAAAAGAATTAATTCCAGAGCTAAATTCTATGATTTTTCCTAGAAGTACTATTATGAAAGAATGATGGATTCTGGAAATCATTTAGCGATATTTCATGAAATAGGAAATAAGTACCAGAAAAAAAAAAAAAATTGAATTTGTGCACAAAATTTTAGATTGTATTTTCTCTTCAAAGAAATTCGACCTACCAAGTAGAATCAAATTAATCGTAAGGGAAAGAGTACTGTAAGCTACAAAAAGAAAACGTATGTTGTAAAAACCCTTATTATTTCACAGATATTTTATACTATGTCAATAATACTTGCTATTGAATGGGAAAGATAAAGAGTATTGATTACAATCATTTCAAAGTTGTAAGAATATCATTGTCAACAGTATAACTGTAGAAATCAATTATGACAACAGAACACTGTCAGGTAAGGGTTAGGGTAAAGATACCAGTCCCAAAACCTAGTTGTCTTTCAGGTATAAAATTAGAAATACTCGGATAATGGGAAAATAGTGGTCCGGTCACCTGAAAGAATCAAATGTAAAAATTTATACAGTATTCACATATAGGAATACATTAAGAAGAATCATTTTATGCAGGTAATAGCAGTGTAAAGATAAGGTTTAACCAAATAAAGCTTGCATGAGAAATTCCTTAAATATAAACAATAGAAAACAGCTGAGGAAACAATTCTTCTTCGGCATTGAAATCAGAATAGTAAACCCAGTAAATGCATCGAAACCATGGTCTGGATAGAAATAGCAAGAAATGCACAAGATGGAAAAATTCCAAGATTTTGTACATAAAATTATATAAAACAAAGTTATAGTTATAGAAAGAAGAAAACGATGCTATAACTCATCAGTTCCATCGAGTTTAATTATATTGGGAAAACCCCAGAATGTTCAAACTATGATAATCGATCTGAACTAAAATATTTATAAAAAAAAACCCTTAAAAAAAATTACAGGGTTTCCAAAGTGGAATGCTCCATCTAAACTCCCTAAATATATTACAGTAATGTTCCCGTGAGGAATAGTAAGTCCAGAAAATAAATTTCAAAGCTTCCAAGACTAGAAATCAAGAAAATTCGTATGTATAGATCATCTTAAAGTTCGTTCCTGCAAAATGGAAAACCCTTCGAAGCATACCTAGAGAGATCCTGAGAAGGGTAAGTAGAAGAGGAATCTTGCCAACTGAGGTTCTCCATAGAAGAAATTGCTACGAAAACTTTGAAACATTACCTACCAAATGAAATAGATAAGCGAAATGAGTACATCTGGAAAGACATTTTGCGATGAAGATAGATTGAATTCAATAAAAATTTAAACCCCTAATTTGAAAATCACCTAAGGAGAGCATCTAAGGAAATATGGGTGCTGTTTTTCCCATAGCCCTGTTTCATAGAGAGTTAATGGAATAAGAGAACCATTTTCGACTTCTCGATTTTCCCGTAGGTTATTTAAACATAAAGGCAAGTAGATGGCTTCAATAATATAAGTAATACATCGAAGAAGTTTAATAACCTGAAGGAATAGATAAATTGAGGACCAGACGAAAGAGAAGTTAGAAAAATCTTCTATGGCAGACCGGTTTATAAAGATGTGAATTACCTCCATATCTGAGATGGGCTCGGCGTTTCCATGGGAAACCATAACTTCCACTGTAACACAGTTCCGGGCACAATGGTCATAGAACCCTAGTGAACCAGCACATCACATAGAAGAGAATAACATGAAGAACAAATCCAATGCGTAGATCTAGGGCTTGGCGGGATTACCTAGGGCAGGTTCCTGCCTCAGCCCAAAGTCATCGAACAAATAAAATCAATCAACGACGTGGATCAAGTTTTGATACATCGTGATCTCCGTATACTGTGTATACCGCACAGGTGTCACAGAGAAATTTGGATGGAAATCGATATATATAAATGCACCAGTACAATACGACTGTGTCCTCATTAAAAACAAGTTGACAAGTTTAGCGGAAGTGTAATAAATTGTATAGTGGTATGCTAATAGAAATTTGATAGTTACCTTTTAATTTAAATGTATGGAATATTGAAATTGAAATTTTAATATGTTACAGAACAAATATCATTAATACAATTTTTATATAAGATTTACATTCAATCCTTATCCAAGTAGAAGATTTATATTACATAGAATTATATATTTATTCTGTGATAAAGTATAAGAAGGTTAAATTTTTTTTTATGAAGTTTGAGTATATGTGACAAGTGGTATCAGAGCAAAGTTCATACGCTGGGATCTTAAGGGTCAACAAACGATGAAGCTGTGTGTAAATGATGCACAGAGAAGGAATTTAACAATCTAGCAGGAACATCATGAGAAGAGGAACCTTGCAGCAACCCCCTCAAGACACTGGGGAACCCCAAGTACAACCAGTGATGAACCCAGAGATGTGGGTCCATCTAAGTGTCGAACAGCAGCAAAAAACTAGTAGGCTGTTAGAAGAACAACTGCAAGAGGAAATGGTGCACGTTTGAAAAGATAATTAGTGATTACTACAAGACCAGGAAAACATATTAAAAAGTCTGTCATATAAACAAAACTAAGAGGTGGAACATCCTGGTACTGATAGAGGTGTGCAAGAAGAAAATGAGCAGAAAACAGGAAATAACAGTATAGAAAGGGTGGAAAGGATCCCCTCTCAGTGAAGTAAGAATAAAAATTTTAATGATGCAGAATCTGGAAACTTGTTAGATCCGCAAGAGGTCAAGAGGCAGAAAGTAGAACTTCAAGGAGAATTTCGTAAAATAAAACCACCAACATTTGATGGTGAGGCTGAGGAGGTGGCAGAGGCATGGTTAGTAAATATGAATAAGTATTTTCAGGTGTATGAATATAACAACAATCTGAAGGCCAGATTAGCAATATATCAGCTAAGAGAGAAAGCCACTCTGTGGTGGGAGGAAGTGAAGAATGTAAGGTAGTATTAAAGAACAAGACGTCACCTAGGAATCGTTCCAACAATATTTCAAGGAAAAGTATTTAACAGAAAGATTTTTTGATGAAAAGGATAAATAATTTCATTATTTAAGGCTAGGACAGATGACCATGGACGATTACATCACTAAGTTTACATCCCTATTACGCTATGTTCCATATCTTTGAGAGGACAAGACTAAAGTGTAGAGATCTCTGAGCAGCTTGCCAACACAGATGAAGGAGAGGATAGAATTTTTAAATCCCTTAACCATGGATGAAGCTATTCGTAAAGCACAAACGTGCTATCAGCAATCCAAGGCAAAAGGGGAGGTTGGCAAGAATTGGAAGCCAAAGAAAGGACATAAAAGTAATTTGAGTTTCAAGGGTGCCAAAAGCGGCAAATTTAAGAATTCTACACGAAATCCTATCAACAAGGAGTTTGGCAGAAATCACCAATGGACCAGATGGCTAACAGACGAAAAGCCTACGGAAGCATCCAGCAAGCCTGAGCAAGGGCAGGTTACCAAACCACCTTTACAATGTTGGGGGTGTGGTGAAGCACATTACTACAAAAATTTCCCACAACGAACAATAAATGATGCTATAGAAAACTTACAGGAATCTTCTACTGTGGGTGATGTAGAATGAAACATTCCCTGTATTAATGCGGTATTGGAGGACAAGCAAGTGGATTATCAACCCACGATGATTGAGCTAGAAGGTAAAATACTAACTCAGTCTGTTTCTATTTTAGTAGATCCAAGTGCAAGTTTGAGCTATATTAGTCCCAGGGTGGTAGAGTTGTGTAAATTGAAAGATCATAAATTTAAAAATTCCTGGCTAGTACAGCAAGCCACTAGGGCAAAGCGTAAAGTGACTGCTAAAATTTTGAACTGTATATTAGAAATTTCAAATCAGCAGTTACAAGTAGATCTGAATGTTCTGCCATTAGGATCCTATGATTTTTTGTTAGGCATGGATTGGCTAAAAAATCATTGGACTCTAGTGGACTATAAGGAAAAAGTTATTTATTACAGAATGCACGATGGAACCCGGAAGGAAATTCAAGGAATCAGAATAGCATCCCAATTGAATAAATGTATAAGTAAGGGGTGCCAGTTATATGCTATTCAGGTAGTATATGCGGATTCTAAGGAGAAATCGCCTACAATGGAAAGTATACTGATAGTGCAAGAATTCCTGGATGTTTTCCCAGAAAATATTCCTAGATTACCACCAAAAAGAGACATTGAGTTTACTATAGAGTTAACGCCTGGAGCTTCTCCCATGTTAGGGCTCCTTATAGAATGAGTGTGCCAGAATTAACATTTTGTTAGCACTCAAATCTACCTTAGGCTAAAATAAGGTAAAACTCAAGGCTACATCAAACCACGCTCAGCCTCGTAGCTAGCCCTACGAGGACAGGAGAGGGCTCTCTCTGGGTCTATCTCGGCAAAAGGTCTTCAAAGGGGCTGAGATGACTTATAATGAATACTGATTTTAGGCTAGTAAAGAGATAGGAAAGTTTGATTTTTATTTTTTGGGTTTTTGTTGAAAAAATGGGAAAAACAATTTTGGGCTCGGGGATGAGGCCAGATATTTGCAGAATTCGAGTTTGGGCGAGGTAGGCAGTAGTCTTGATGCTTTTGATTATGTGTATGGATGGATCAGAATGACAAGGATATGAAGAGGGCAAGGGAGAACAAGAATCCTCTCCAAACAGGCGAAAACATGTAAAACTAAATAAATTTAAAGGCAGAGCATTGAAATCAATGGATTCTACCTCATTTACTCATTCATTTAGTTTCAGAAAGATAAGAAGGGAATGAAATACATTAAACATAAAAGAAATTACAATAAACTGAGAGAAAACACCATCAAAAACTAAAAGCCACAAGAATCCCAACAGGTGCTACAAAACCTTTGATCTTTCCTTAGCCAAAATGTGAAAAATATGTACAATAGTGTGCCAAACTTTTCCCAAGAGTCCAACCCTGATAGTGTCTCAGAAATTACATCATATAGACCATCCTAACCCTTCCCATGCCTCTAGGGGTCTAATTCCTCCTTCTAGGAGCAGTTTCAACTAATTCTAAACAAGGAGCTAGAATCTAGGCAGCCAAACAACTTGCCTCTAAAAGAAAGGAAACTGACTCTATCACTTGATTTTCACTTTTTTGGGAGTGAATCTTCTAGAATAGGTAAAAGTGAGTCCAAGTTACACGCCAACCAAAAAATTACATCAAGATAACTCAAAAATTACACCCACAAGCAAAACTGGTCCAATTGGCCGAAATCCTGAGCTGGAAGATGAAAAATTGACCAATTTTCTCTATGCACTGCACGCCTGAGCTCTATGCATCATGCGCCTTTCAACCTGCTTTTGGGGCACTTCTCGACATCCAAATCACACTCATGATAGCTTGTTGGAAAGCCCTGGATGTCTACTATCCAACCCAAGTGGCATTTCCTAATTTGGAGCTCATTTTCTCCTCCAAAACTTCATTCTCCCACAAGTACTGCCTGCTGCTGAAAAAGGTGGCAGGAAGGTGATTTTCATGGTGTTTTTGGCCCTTTTGATCATCCAGAACTTGGTGAAATTCTTTGGCCATACTGGAGCATGCATAATTTACCATGAAAAATCCAAAAATATAAATTTTTCCTCCAGCAAGTGTCCCAATCATAAGTGTGCGCGTCGACGCGCTACGCGTTGGGCTGAAAAACCTGTTTTGAGACTAAAATTTTCCAAAATGACAAAAAATTCTTCAAATTTGCTCAAATTCGGAGCAAAGGCCCTCCATCATGTATCATGCCCAGCCAACAAAGCCTTGGCCAAAATCCGGAGTGGATCAGGCCTCTTCCGCCGTTTTAGTGCATTGCTCAACCTCCTCTTCAGAATCTTCATTTTCGCTTTGCAGACGTGCATGTGGGCCTAATAATGACCTTTCATGTGACGGATCATGTCTTTGTCTCTATTGGCCTTTACCAACAACTTCTCCAGATGAATGTTAACATGTGTGAGGCATGTCTCTCGCTCAACTGGTGTCATGTCACCAGGTCTCTTCCAGGCAAATTGTCGATCTTCACGGATTCGCTGCAGCTCTAAAAGTGTGTGCTGATCCTCTAGCTGTTTGTTACGCTGCTCCAGGTAGTTTATCACCCACTGATCTCTCTGCAACTTAACATTCAGCATGTCAATCTCGGCCTTATGCTCCTGGACGATCTCTTTCAGTTTCGAGCTAGGAGAGCTTGCATCAACATCGATGAATGTGAATTCTGTATCTTGGCCTCCTGAGGGGCCCTCATCATGTATAGGCCTCTTGCCTCTGTCCTGAATCTGTACCTGTGCTGAAGAAGAAGGCGAGACCCCTTCCACCCCGGGTGGAGATAGTACTCATCGTGTAGCTGCAAATAAGGCTCTGTGGCCTCGCTGATATGTCACATACACTGGAGCACTGATATGCTCAGTCTCAGGAATGTTAAGTTGGTGTGAAGACTCTCCCTCATCATGAACTACCTCGGGAGGCGGCTGTGGCGCTGCGAAGAAGTCACGGGAGATGAAATCCTCCCAAGTAATGCCCTGCTGTGTCAACTGATGTACCACCATCATTTTGATCAGCGCGTAATGATATATGCTGCTATGCTGCTGTGCTGGGGTCTTCTTCTGTACAAGAAAAGTCATGCGCTCTATGTTGCGATACATGAAGTATGGAATGCTCATCATACGTACCCTCATGAAATGCATCAACAAATGGACATGGTACGCATAGAGGCACGAGAATCTGCCCTCGCAACTGAAATATCGAATGATGAGTTTCATCAATGGTGCAAACTCATCCTTCAGAAATCTGAATGGAAATACCCTGCTCAGCTGCCTCATAAACCCAGGTTTGATGTATGGCTCATAGTAGGATTTCTCTAGCTGCTGACGTTTGTTCCATTCCTCTCCTATGTTTGGTATTCCGGTGGCCTGAGCAATGGTCTCTGGTGACAGAATGAAGTCTACTCCGGCAAGGTTTACAAGGCTATCATGTAAATGTAGAACAAATAGACAAGCTAGCTCATGATGATGCTGGGTTTGTGAAATCATCTCACAGTATTGGTAACATGACTGATGCTGAAAAAAATCCATTGCAAGCGGGCAAGCCTGCAATTGAGCCAAAGAAGTAGGCTCCTCCCTGACATGCCTACCAATTTTTCCACTTTTCTGAGACCTCCGTGGCACATTAATCTCTGCTGTGGAATCACTGTCATACTCCTGCTCATAAACTAAATCCATCTCTGACATGGCGCTGAAATCAAGATGTTTGCAAAATATATGCTGATATAGGTATAATGAAGACAAGAGTTCAGTGTATGCTTTTACTCCCAAATGTGTCACATGTGTATCAAAGTATTATAGGAAGGCCATAATGATAATGGTTTTGTCAAATGAGTTTGCATGAAAAACAGTCACTGCTTTGATTATAAGGGGATTTGACAAGTGAGTAGAAAAGAGTGTAAAGTGAGGGAAATAACTATTAGGAACCAAAGTGACAATAGCCCTTGCAGTGTTTGACAATGTCAATGGAGGATGTGGACAAGTGAAAATGGGACTATGTTATAACATGAATGATAAATAGTGTGATAATGGCAATAACAATGATAGCAGTGATGTAATGGAAAAGAGAGAGCGTGAGGCTAAGGTAAGAAATGAGCAAGGACACCACTGACAGTAAATGGCATGAGCATATATATCAACAACACAAGTTTGCAAACCCCCACAAAATCACTAACATTTGTTTTAAAAAACCCTAGGGAGTGATTTAGCAATGAACATAGGGTTTATATCTCACCACACTAAACACTTGTTTTTTCATTTTCAAAACACCATAATCATGTCCAAAATTCACTAAGTAAGCGTGAAGAACCTACTTGCAAGTAAATTGAGGCAATTTGGCATGAATCTGGGCGAAGGAGCAAAAATTTTTGGCCCTGAAACTCTATGCGTCGCGCGCTTACCCAGTGCGCTGTGCCCGGTATGTGCGTCGTGCGCGTGCAAATTTGCAGAGGCCTGTGAAGCCAAGTGCGTCGCGCGCCTTGTGTGCGCCGCGCGCCTCCTGTGTGCTCCGCGCGCACTTCCACCTCAGCTTTCACGGCTTGGAAAACAAGTTTTCACCCTTCAACTCACCAATTCGAACTTTTCCTTGGGAATTTGTGAAAATGACTTGTCCTCCATGGTTTATATAGGTTGAAAAATATCTCATAAAAATCAAATTTGATTTAAATTTTCTCCATAACCCACTTTGTAATGTTTGGCAATTTTGGCACTTTATCACTTAATACAATGCTGTCTTTTGGCTTTTCATTATTTTTTCTGAGTCTTGGACTGATGAAATGTCTTGATTCTTGCAGGGATTTTGGAATTTTGGCTTTAGCAAAGACCAGAGGCTGGTTTTGAACTTGTTATGGTGGAACAAATACACAATTATTACAAAAAATTAAATTTGACAGTTTCTAGTTCAAAACAGAGTTTTGAACTAGAAATGTCTTCAAATGTTTTTGAGAATAAAAATATGAAATGGGAACCTTTTCCAAACCAACCTCATGGCCTGCGGGCTTTTATCACATGTATCAAAAGACTGAAAAACCCTAGACTCTAGGACTAAAGACTCTTTTTAACGAAAATAATCATTTATGACCATGAATGACGTGACCTGAACTTCAGTGATTTTTGAGGAATTTTGTTTAGCCCTGCAGGTACAAGCATGAGGAAATACAAGACGACTAGACCCTCCCGTCAGTCAATGGCATGCCCCTAACGAAATGCAACGAAGTGGAATGAGCGAGACACCTAAAAATGATATGCAACAAGCGAAATGATCTCTGACGGAGGGCTGCAAGGACCGACTCTAATAGAGTTGACTATAGAGTTAATGCCTGGAGCTTCTCCAATGTCAAGGATCCTTATATAATGAGTGTATCGGAATTA
>CM076579.1:1057333545-1057511045 GCA_034641835.2 Pinus albicaulis
ACCAATTAAAGTTCTTCTTTCAAGAATCTCAAACCTACCTCTTCGATCATAAGTCTATCATAACCTGCAACCAACATGTAACTAGACTGTTGACTAGACCCATTAAATTCCATTTTTTAAATGTACTGCTTATATGAAAAACGAAGGCAAGCAGCTTATCTTTTCCAACGGTTGAAGCTGAGAAAAAAACCATTAAGAAAAAGCAGCATGCCTGTAAATGCAGTATTTCAATTGTTCAATAGGATAACATCCGCCAATGCAAAAAAAATTACAGTCTATGATTAAGCAAAATTCAAAATGTAATATGTTGTTGATTAAACCCATTAAATTCCAATTTTCAATACTGATGAAGACTGTAAATTTTTAGACCTAAGTGAGGGTTTTCATATAAGTTAATATTTTTGAACATGCAATAATTCAAATATAAAACTTACAAATAAACAGCTGATGCATAAACTGAAGAATAACTGGGAACCTTTTTGAGAAATCTATCTGTTACAAACTGAGAAATCTAGGAACAATTTGCAGATTTAACTTGCTATCCATATAGTCTACACACTATTATACGACATTTGTAAGATTGTACGAACCTCTTCATAGGGATCGGTATGGTTGCTCGGATCCGCAGAATATGCTCTCAGGTTCCTGTTTCAGCACATTAACTTTTTATGAAGAAATAAAATATATCTTTACTCTTAACTTGTCTTTAACACTAATCCAATTATTTTTAAAATTACTCTAAGTTTAACTTATATATGAAAAACAATTTTATATTCCATTTATTTTTTAACTAAAAGGAATTACAAAATAGAATTTCCTCAAACTGCTACATGTATGGAAGTCGGTCACACCACCTCGAAGCTTAGAAAAGTTATAGTGAAAGAAAAAAAACCATACCCATATGTAGTATTTTAATGATCCAATAATTTCGATCTTTGTATTTATATCTGTAAATTTACGTCCATAGAAATTTATAACTGTAAAAAATTCGAAGTCGTCCATAGAAAAAGGAGCTACATTGTACTTATCCATTAAAAAAATGATTATTGTGATGGCCAAAGCCCAAAGAACCTTGATCAAAATTAGGAGCTCAGCGATCTAGTCACACAACGCAATAGCAGCAGCCAAGAAAATCTTTACAAATTGTCACAAATTAGATCTTAACAACAAAAATCAATAGGCGGGGTTAAATATATGGAATACGACCACAAAAAAATACAAAAAAATATTAAAGAGACAAATTCAAGGATGTTTTATATTTTATATAGCATCCCCAAAGAAAAACAGTTTCAAGGAATCGGAATGGGTTCAATTCTCAACCCTTCATCGGGGATCAATTTAGGGCAAATTTACAGATCTCAAGGGAAAGCATGCACAAGAATCGAACCCCATTTTAGCCCGCCAAATGAACAAAACATATAAACTAAGAATGATAGATAGTGGCGTGACTAAGGCGAAGCTAGATTAACATGACTATGGAGATCAGTAAAGTTGCCACGATTAATCCGACATGGAGGGTTTCAATATTTTTAGTTTTTTTTTTTGGGTAGGTAATAACCCTCGACTGTTCTTCATTATCCAACAAATTTAACCACAGAAAGTTTTGCATAATTCGACCATGAATTGATTCATCACTGAATGGCTTCTCTTTTCGTAGTATTAGACTCAATTTAGCATCCTCATTAATTGTTCACGATAAGGTCACAGAAAGTTGAATCCATAGGATCTATTAATTGTCTAGTCACTGCTAATCTATATAAATCAACAACCATATTTCACCTTTAGAAATGAGCATTTAAGCCACTTACAAAACCATTAAAATCCCAAAACGAAACATTAAATATTGCGAACAGAATATGGGAGAGACGTATCCAGCCATCAAAAGAAAATCATAACTTTACCTGGACTGCCCGACTTCGCCATAGGGACTGAAAATCTCTTGCAGGGTTCTATCATGCAAGCCCTCCAGCGTAGCATCAGAATTGAACATTTGTTGATGCCATCTCTTCAAATCAAAAGTAAAGAAAACTTGACAGACAGGAAAGGAGAGTGCAAGAACCCACTAACATGCATCGGAAACTTGTACTGAAGGAATGAGAATCAGGGACAAACCACGTTGCAAGATCACCTGGTCTCTCATTGCTTTGCATATATGAAGTGGAGATTGCATCACTTTGCAGGGAATCACCTTTCCATGCAACTGGGCATGTCGCATATATTTTATATGCTTTTAGTTTAAAAAATTCACAAAATAATTTAGAAACGTAAGAATATGAAAAATTTTAGTTTAAATTAGTAGAAATTTTTTAAAATCTAGATTATTAGAGTCAAATTTTAATAAAAGTTTTTGGTAATGCTGAATCTATATCCACCATTAAAAAAAACTATTAAACACTCCAACTACTTCATTTTTTAAAATATTTTTTTATCTGATCCAAATAAAAAAACTGTCCTCCAACCTATTATTTTATTAGATCGGTGGACAACCCTTATATGTTCTTGGCACGCGCAGAGCCATAGACTGTGATCACCTCGCCTTCATTCCAACTTGAAACCGTTGCAGTACGCTACTATGTCATCCCGCAACCCATATAGAACTTCGAAACTTGGTATATTCCTATGTTGTCCAATCAAATCAAGAATAATTTATTTCTTATTAAAAATAAATATATAATTATAACCTTTAACTTTGTACATTGAAATGTGCGTAAATTTATATATATAACTCATGATATTAACTTGGGAAGACATTTCTAATTTAACACTAGGTGCATTTTTTTAAGTTATAGTGGCGTTTGCAATTTCTCTATATTTGTTGCCCGTAGGAAATATTTTTGGAAATTTGTTATTGTTTTTTACTTTTATACACATAAATTAATAATATCACGCAATAGCCACATGAAGTGTATTGCCCAACGATATTGAATTGTTGCTGTACCTGTAAAGACTAATTAAATCAATCACATGAAGCATGTGGGAGTAGTTGTTTGATGTTTTTCGTTTTGCTGAAAAAGAAATGTGAAGGAAAGCACCTGGCGGCATTTTGTCCGTCTCTCATGACACTTTTTGCTAATTTTGTCACTGGCCGGAAAATTCTCGGTTGTGTTGACTTAGCAATTCTTTAGCAATAATTGAAGCTATAGGCTGTCGTACTGGTCGACTGGAGCAGCTGAGCGGTCTTCTTCAGTTGAAATCCACGATTTTTCATTTCTTAAATCCAAAATGCCTGCGAATCATGGAAATTCTCGCAAGGGATTTTGTAAATTTATTTTTTAACGATCAAATTTTAATATTTTGGGTTTTTGATGGTGTTAATTTATTTTTACCATTAAAATTATGATTTAAACCCTGTTACTATAAAATTTATTAAATTTTTTTTGACGCAAATTTCTCTCATGAGACAACTCTCTCACGAGACAACTCCATAATCGTTAAACAACTCCATTCGAAATTAACGAGGTGAAAAACTGCCCATATATTGATGGCTCGACAACTACTACTTCTAGAAGTTGCTGAGCGGTGAACAGAGACGAAGAATTGTTCTCCAAGGGCCACGGGAAGACGATGGAGACGGACGTGAAAGCTTAAGTGGAAAATGAAGAGCCCTTTTTCAAACAGTTTTCCGGTGAAGATGGGGAATATAATTTTTTTTTTTTTATGTTGCAGCAGCTTTCATGTTTACATAATTTTCATGTTACCAAATCTACCAAATCTCTTCACCTAACTATTAGACCGCAGCTACAATATCTCAACCACTAATGAAACGAAAATCAAGATCAGCTGTCTTACTGTTCTTTAGTTGTCTGTGTTTGCATGCTGGTCTTACTTTCGCTTTTCTAGCTACCATCAAAATGCATTACCAGATAATGCATTGAGTTATCATAGCCGGAATAAAAGTGCAGCCCCTTAATTCTTAAATTTCTAATGGGTCAGAGAATGAAGGGAAATTAGTTTAACGGCCAATACGTCAAATTAAGTTACCATGTCTAGCTATATAAATAAACAGTATACTTCATAACACTTACCAACGAGACAATATCTTAGAATATATATATATATATATATATATATATATATATAATTATTTATATTTATTTATTTATATTTATTTATTATAAAATAATAAATATATAATTAAATATATATTCTAAAAAAATTGAATAAAGTTGTTAGTAACTAGTATAGAACTATAAACTAGTATTTGTACTAAATGTGTGTAAAGATATGTCTATAGAATTGAGTGATCAAGAGGTAGCAGGAAACAACAATGATGTGGACGTGGAAGACATGAGGAATTAGGAGGCTAAAGTATTACTAAAGTTGAGATTTCAAAATAGGTAAAAGTGCATAATAGAATTTACAATATGTTAGATCACCGAACTCATAAGTAAACTAAAATCAATTTCCAAGTAGATATCATTGTGATATTCTACTAGCTTCATTGAACAACACCCTAGAGATTATGATGAGAAGATGTTTGGATGGGGCAAAAAACAAAAAAGCAATTGAAAGACACACATTTCATAGGGTGCTCAAAATCCTAAAGGAATTCAATTGGTGTCCTTCTCTGCTGCAATGTAAGGAATCCCCGGGTACTTTTATCATGTTGTGATTCTGGATGGGCAACAAGTGGAATAAGTGTTTTCATTCTTGTTTCAAAGTTTATTTTTTATTTTGTAAGTTTGGTAGATACATCACCCCCATTGGGGAAGGGAATTGAACCTATGATGAGTGCTAGATCGGGGAAGGAAATTAAACCTGTGATGAGTGTTATAACAGGCCGCCTCATCACCGTTTAACCAAAACCGCACAGAATTCTTGTTTCAAAGTTTAGAAAGTGAAGCTTGGAGGACTAGATAGGTTGAAAAGGAAAGTGAAGCTTGGAGGACTGGATAAGTTGAAAAGGACAACAATTTGTTTTGTTTAAAAACATGGAAATTTTAGAAACTTATAGCTATTGGAATTTCAATGAAAAGAACAAATGATATCCTAAACTCCGTTTTATTGTTATAATTCATCTCCATCTTAAATAAACTTAAATGAAAAATAAAAATAAAAATAAATAATGACATATTTTGATGCATAGGATAATTAAATATGAAATAAATAAATATATATAAATTCATTTTAAATTTGGATTTATAAATCATTGAAAAATGTTGAATTTATTAATACATAATTTTGTTAATATAAAAAATTAATAGATAATAAAGAAATAAATAATATGTATGTATATTAAAAAAATTACCCTTTTTTATTTTCTATTTTTTAGGGAAGAAAGAATTCAAAGTCTCTCTAAAGTACGTTGTTGGTACCAAGACAACCCACATGTATACTCAAGGGTTCACAAGGCTCAAAACCAATATAACAATATTTAAGATAATAACTCATCATGTTACTAGCCAAACTTTTTTGAACCTAGTTAGAGAAGAGAACAACCATTATACCCAACAACAATATATAATTCCAATTGACAATATGTAATCTTCTTAATATCTAATAAAAAATATTATCACTCAATTATAATACTTTTATTATTATTTTTAAAATATATAACATAATTTTACCTAAATTTTATTATTTTAATTATATTATATTTAATTTGTTACCATATTTAAAAATTAAATATAATCCATATGAATTTATATACATTGATGAATTACTAGAAAGATATATTATTGATAGAAAATTTACTAAAATAATTATCATTTAACAATTTGATATGTAATTGTTAAACTAATAACTTAAAAGTTCACTTTAACCACTTAAAAATTTATATAGATAACTTCAATATTAAATTTCATGACCAGGAAAAAAAAATCAATTTTACATCATCTTTAATTAAAATTTATAAATTTTATTATATTTAATTCAATGATTAAAAAGTTAAATATTTAATGTGAATATATGTATATATCTAATTGAAAAAATAAATTTATAATTTGAATGTTTTACATAGTGTTATTTTTAGTTATTTAAATATAGTTATAATAAAATATTTAATATATAGATAGAAAATAATTAAATTATAAAATAGATTGTTTAATTGTTTTATATTTTTGTTTTTACTAAAAATATTTAATTCGTATTTTTAGAATACATAAATAAATATAATTTTTAAAAAATTTCTAAATCAATTTTAATAATTTTTTGGTTCAATTTTAAATAATATTGATTGTAAAATAAGTTTAAAAATACAAAAATTTAAAGCATTTAAATTATGTGTATGATAAAAATTTTATTAACACTATTAAATTTCAATCAATTTCACTTAAAAAAAAGTAGTATAAGCATTATAATACTTAATAAAACTATTAAAGTTTTTTATGTTATTAGATAAATCCATGATATCTAAATTTAGAAAAAATAATAATATAAATAAATATATTAAAAAACAATGTATTATAAAATTACCATTAATTCTAATTTAAAGTATTATTTATTTTTATTATAATTACTTTAGAAAAGCATTATATTTACCTTATTAAAATAAAAATAAAAATTATTCAAATCCATAGATCCAATCAAACCACAAATTTCAAAAAAGCCCTAGAATTGTAAGACCTATTTAAACCCCAAAACTATGATTAGCTAGAGCCCTGTGCCTCCTAAAACTCCACAGAGAGAAGTAGCGTAAACTCCGAGCCTCACAAACCTCATATATTAACATATTTTTTTTTGTGGGCATGGAATATCATCATAGATATCATAGAATAACTAAGAAGCACAAAACTACCCCAAATTTCCTACATAGATCAACCCAATGAATATTCATTACCATTCCTCAAAACCAATCCATGTCCCAAATCCAAAAAACAACATAAATGTATAGTGTTGGAATTGCTGATAATTCCTTAACACAGAGTGAGGAATAAGTTTCCTTTGTCAACACAGAGATTTTATAAACAAACTTTGTAGATGGAGCAAAAATCATACATACACAGTGAAAAAAAAACACTGTCTTTCATTAAAAAAAACTTTCTGTCTTTTACAAACATCAAAACTGCAGTTCTGGTTTTCTCCTTTCTCTGCTCCACTGCACTACTACACACACATCTTTTCACTCACTGCCTCACACAGTCTTGCACTCGGCATACATAACATTACACTTACTGCAGTCTATCTGTATTTTAAACATATATGTTTACAATACATATATAAAAAATATTACCCTAAGTTTAAAATTAAAAATTATGTCGTGGTATAAGCTTATAAACCTAAGTCTAAAACTTCATAAAATAAAAACATGTCGTGGCAGGTTAAAACCATATGATAAAAACAAGCATTACAAATATGCATTGCAATATGTTTATCACATCGAACAAAACGTCGGCTGACATCAGCTTCAATTCATGTGATAAATTAACGGGAGAGCATTTGCGAAGATTTTTTGCATCGAACAAAGCAGTCGCTGACTGGGCTTCAAAACCTTGCGATGATTGGAAATAGGTTGATGAAGATGAGTTGGAAGAAGGTGGGGTTGTGCTATCGCACGATCGCGAAGGGTGTGGTGATGTCGACAAGCGGGCGTGTGATATGAATTTGATTGGCTGCCAATTGGTGTGACGTGGACTGGTGGGGTCCACTCATTGCGTGGGTTCGGAACAGTGCGATGAGCAGGTGATTGGCTGAGGACTAGGTCACGTGGACCTGTGGGGTCCACATAAGGTTGACTTGGCATGTTTGAATTCAAATTTTGGCGTGGGAGTAAAAGCGGTTGGTGCAAAGATTTAATGGCGGGAGGTAGCGCGACTTTAAACCAAAATTTTCATATCAGAAAAGGGCTATAGCCTGTATAAATAATTTAGCTACTTGTAGGGATTTTAAACCCAGATATTCAATGCACGGTTGAGTGCAAAACCAAATAAAAATGCTGTTGATCCTATCCTTCAAAATCAAATCAAAAATTTATGTTTTTGTCCTGCTGTTCAGATTTGCAGTTGGTGTTAATTTCCAACACTCCCCCTTGATCACAACTACTATTTTCATGCATTCCCAGACATTCTTTGAGAAATTTAAAACTTTTCTACCTCAATGGTTTTGTCAAAATATCAGCAAATTGTTCTTGTGTTCTGCAATGCTTCAAAACAACTTTTCCATTGTTCACCAATTCTCTAATATAATGATACATTGAATCAATGTGTTTTGGCCTCTTATGAAACACTGAATTCTTGGATAAAGATATTGTTGAGATACTATCATAATAAATTGTTGTGCCTTTTACCTATTCATGGCACAAATATCTTAACGTTCTCCTCATCCATACTCCTTAACATGTTGTCGCTGTAGCTTTCACATACTCTGCATCTGTTGTTGATAAAGCCACAATTGGTTGTTTCTTAGAAGCCCATGAAATGGCTCCTGATCCGAAATGAAAAACATATCCAAAGGTGCTTTTCATGTCATCTATACTTCTAGCCCAATCAGTGTCAGTATATCCAATTAATTCAAAAATTTTTGAAGAGGTGTATAAAATACCATACCTCTTTGTTCCTTTCACATACCTTAAAATTCTCTTTTACTCTTGCCAATGTGTCTCCTTTGGATTTTTCATAAATATGGAAATTAAAATTAAAGCATGCATAATATTTGACCTAGTTGCAGTCAAATACATAAGGTTGCCAACTATGCTCTTATAAAAACTTAGATCAAAATCCTTGCCATTGTCTTCTTTGCTCAGTTTCAATCCTGTCATTGTAGGAGTAATTGATGCCTTACAATCCTGCATGTTAAATCTTTCCAAAACTTCTTTTAAATATTTTTCTTGAGAAATAAAAATTTTATTTTCATTTTTCTCTACTTCTATTCCTAAGAAGTATCTCAGCAATCCCATATCAATCATCTCAAATTATTCTTTCATGACTGTCTTAAAATTTTCAATGAGGTAAGCATCATTACCTGTGAATATCACATCATCAACATATAAAACAACAATCAACATCTTACCATCCTTTTCTTTGATGTATAATGTGGGTTCTCCTTCACATTTCTCAAAACCATTTTCCAGTAGATAGGCATCTATCCTACTGTACCATGCTCTTGGTGCTTCTTTCAGCCCATATAGAGCTTTCTTCAATTTTCATACTTTGTGACCTTGGCCTTCTTTCTCATAACCCAGAGGTTGTTCAACATATACCTCTTCCATCAATACTCCATTTAGGAATGCTGATTTCACATCCATTTGGTAAAATTTCCACTTATGTTGTGCTGTTATGGACAACACTACTCTTACTATTTCCATTCTTGCAACTGGTGCAAAATTTTCCTCATAATCTCTTCCTTCTTGCTGCTTGTAGCATTTAACAACAAGTCTGGCCTTATCCCTTCCAATATTACCTTCAACATTGCTTTTGGTTTTATAAACCCATTTTACTCCAATCACTTCTTTACCTTTTGGGAGATCAACTAGTTCCCATGTATTGTTCTTCTCTATTGCATTAATTTCTTCATCCATAACATCTATCCATTTCTTTTCTTTCACTGCTTCTTCAAAATGAATAGGATATTCTACATGACAATACAAAGAAAATAAAGATTTCATACCTTTATTGGTTGCCTCTTTCTCATAAACTTCATTCAGACTTCTGAATCTGGTTCTTCTTTCACTTGTTGAACTTGTGCTTGAAAAAACACTCAAATCTGCTCCTTGTGATGTGCTTGGAGAAGCATTGTCATCACTTCTCAAGGGTGTTCTCATACCTACTTGTGGTGTCCCTTGCTGTCCTTGTGTTGGTGGAGGTGGTGTTGCTAATGAGGGATTTCTTTCAATTATTTCTTCCTCATCATCTTCTTGAGACAAACAAGTTTTTATATTCATTTTTTTCGCAATGCTTCCATCCCAAGCTTCTTCCTCAATAAACTACACATCTCTGCTTATCATAAACTTCTTTATGGATGGATTATACAATCTGTATGCCTTTGATTCATCACTGTAACCAGCAAATATGCACTTCTCCGCTTTACTCTCCAAGTTCTTCCTTAGTTGATATGGAATGTGTGCATAAGCCACACAACCAAATACTCTCATGTGGGTGACAAATTGTTTTATGCCACTCCATGCTTCTTCTGGAATTCTGTTCATAACACTCTTTGTTGGGAATGTATTCAAAACATATGCTGCACAATGTATAGCTTCAACCCAATATTCATTTGGCAAATGTTTTTCCTTCAACATGCTTCCTACCATATCCATGACATTTCTGTTTTTCCTTTTAGAAACACCATTTTGTTGTGGTGTATACCTTGTTGCAAATTGCTTATGAATTCCATTTTCTCTGCAAAAACGCATAAAATATTTGGAGATATATTCTCCTCCTCTATCAGTTCTTCAAAATTTTATGTGTTTCCCACTTTGATTCTCAATAAGAGCTTTAAAGTGGCAGAAATTTTTAAACACTTCACTCTTAAACTTCAAGAAATATACCGATGTTTTCCTTGTGTAATCATCAATAAAGGTTAACATATAATGGCTGCATGCTAATGATGGTGTTTGCATTGGTCCACACAAATCTGAGTGGATTATTTCTAAGGGTGTTTTTTCCCTTATGTTCTTTCTTGATGGAAAGCTTTCTCTGTGTTGTTTTCCCAAGATACAACCTTCACATAGACTATCTCGTTTCTCAATCAATGGTAATCCCTTTACCATACCTTTTCTATGCAACAAATTTAGATCTCCAAAGTTGAGATGTCCAAATCTCAGGTGCCATAACCAGTTTTCATTCTTTGCTTCTCTTTGGTAAGTCTTTTGAGTCACAGCTGCCATTGCAACTCCCATCCTCAAATCTTCTCTCATATTAAGAGGAAACATTATGTTTCTTGTCATCTTCACTTGTGCAATGCATTTATTTCTTGGTGGTTTGTCCATGATATTACATATATCATCTTCAAAGAATACATTATAGCCTTTCTAAATGAGTTGTCCAATGCGCAAAAGGTTATACTTCATACCAGGTACATAGTATACATCTGATAGGGATTTCCTTTCTCCCTTTCTTGTTAAAACACTTACTCCGCCTTTCCCCAGGATAGAGACTTTGCTATCTATCCCAAATGTTACTTGAGACTTCACATTTTCATCCAACATGGAAAACATAGAAATGTTTCCAATCATATGGTTGCTACATCCTGAATCTAGAAACCATATATCTTCATTCTTCTCTTCAGCCAAATTACATGCTAAAAATAATTTTTCTTGGCTCTGAGTTTCTTTAGTAAAGTTAGCACTAGGTCTATTACCCATGTCACTCTGTTTCTTTCTATATTCGTTGACATGATTCCCATACTTCTTACATTAATGGCATTGGAATTTGGATTTATCATACCTTTATCCATGTGCTTGATTTTGTCCACCTTGTTGGCTGCTGCCTTGGCTTTGATTTTGATTTGGATTGATGCCCCTTCTACTTGTACTTGCAGGGTTGTTTCTTCCTCCTTTGTTCTGGCTTTTGCCTCTACCTTTTCCTCTGTAGTTTGATTTTCCTTGACCTCTTCCTCTTCCAAAGGACATATGGGTCTTGAAGGCATGCTCCAAAGATGAGTTTGTTGTTATGCTCAGTCTTTCTTCATGTGTCATCAATGATGCATGAATCTCATCAATAGTAAACATTAAATATTTTGTCTCTTCAATGGTTGTTACTATCACATCAAATCTTGAGGGTAAATTTCTCAATACTTTCTCCACTATTCTTCTTTCTTCTACTGTCTCTCCATGAGATCTCATTTGGGTAACCAAACCAATCAAAACTGTGAAGAATGAGTCTATTGTATCATATTCTTTCATGCAAATGACTTCAAAATCTCTTCTCATTAATTGAAGCTTTGTTGTCTTTACCTTCTCCATTCCTTGATAGGCTGTCTGGAGGGTATCCCATGCATCCTTGGACTTTTTTGTTGCTACAATTCTTGGAAATATGCTTTCATGCACTGCTTGATAGAGATAAAAGAGGGATTTTCAGTTCTTCTTCCTATTACTCTTCAGCAAATCCTTTTCTGCCGTGTTAAGGAATTAAACTCATTTGCATTAGCTGGTTCTTCAAATCCATCTTCAACCAGCTCCCATAAATCTTGAGATGCAAACATTGCTCTCATTGTGATTGCCCAATAGTCATAGTTCTTCCCATTGAACTGTGGGAGTTGAATATTTCCCATACGCGTGCATATGCTAGTTCCTGCCATTCTTACTTGTAGAACTATAAAGCTTGACTGTGTATTTAAATAAAACTTTCTCATTGACTTGAGAGATAAACTATGAATCTTAAAAAAATAGTAAATCTTACAGTGAAAATACCTGACTTGTTGAACCTTCACTCTGCTGGAGAATAGCTTCAACAATCTTCTTCTTCCTTCAGCTTCTTCAGCAACTGCTGAGAGCCTGGAATAGCTCTGATACCATGTTGGAATTTCTGATAATTCCTTAACACACAGTGAGGAATAAGTTTCCTCTGTCAAGATAGAGATTTTATAAACAAACTTTGCAGATGGAGCAAAAATCATACATACACAGTGAAAAACAAAACACTCTCTTTCATTAAAAAAAACTTTCTGTCTTTTACAAACATCAGAACTGTAGTTCTGGTTTTCTCCTTTCTCTGCTCCACTGCACTGCTACACACACAAATTTTCACTCACTGCCTCACACAGTCTTGCACTCGGAATACATAACATTACACTTACTGCAGTCTATATGTATTGTAAACGTATATGTTTACAATACATATATAAAAAATATTACCCTAAGTTTAAAATTGAAACTTATGTCGTGGTATAAGCATATAAACCTAAGTCTAAAACTTTATAAAATAAAAACATGTCATGGCAGGTTAAAACCATATGATAAAAACAAACATTACAAATATGCACTACGATATGTTTATCGCACCAAACGAAATGCCCAGTGAAGTCAACTTCAATTCATGGGATAAATGAACGGGAGAGCATTTGCGAAGAGTTTCGCATCGAACAAAGCACCCACTGACTCGGCTTCAAAACCTTGCGATGATGCACAATTCGTCGATGGAGATGAGTTGGCAGATGGTGGGGTTACGCTATTGCATGATCGCGAAGGGCATGGTGACGTCGGCAAGTGGGCGTGCGATACAAATTTGATTGGTTGTCGGTTGGTGTGACGTGGACTGGCAAGGTCCACTCATTGTGTGGGTTCGGAACGGTGTGATGAGCATGTGATTGGTTGAGGACTGGGTCACGTGGACCTGCGGGGTCCACATAAGGTTGACTTGGCATGTTTGAATTCAAATGTTGGTGGGAGTGTAAAAAAAATTGATGCAAAGATTTAATGGTGGGAGGTAGCGTGGTTTTAAACCACGATTTTCATATCAGAAAAGGGCTACGGTCTGTATAAAGAATTCGGCTGCTTGCAGGGATTTTAAACCCAAAAATTCAATGCACGGTTGAGTGCAAAACCAAATAAAAATGTTTTTGCTCCTATCCTTCAAAATCAAATAAAAAATTTAATTTTTTGTCCTATTGTTTAGGTTTTTGGTTGGGGTTAATTTCCAACATATAGTAGGAGAAAAAATTTACTATAGCAATAAGTTATTGATGAGTAGTCTTCACCCTCATCCTTGTCGCCCTTGGCAGACTCTGCTCTGACCTCTTCATAGTCCTTCTCTAGAGCAGCCAAGTCCTCACAGGCCTCAGAGAACTCTCCTTCCTCCATACCCTCACCCACATACCAATGGACGAAGGCACACTCTGCGTACATGAGATTGAACTTGTGATCAGTACAAGAGAAGGTTTCAGGTTAATGTATGTAGGATGCTTGATGTCTAGGGAACGACGGCAAATGTCATAAATTTCCTCATTATCCAACAACATGACCACATCACTATTCTCTAGCAGCGAGTGTGTTGACAACACGTTGTTGCATGGCTTGACTACAAATGTGGAGACCTGTGGAGATGGATACACACTAAAACCCAATTTGGATTTTTTACCATAATCAACAAAAAGCCTCTCCAACGTAAGGGATGCCAGAGCAGATCCAGTACCGCCTCCCACAACATGGAAGACAAGGAAACCTTGTAGGCGTAATGGCCACATCCAATACCTTCTCCACATCTAGTATATCTAGGACTCTTAGCCCAATGAAAATTCATCCCACTTTACTTAGATGAGCTTTATTACAATACCATAAACCAACACATTCTCAATCAAACATAACTAGTTTTATATCATATTTATTCATAAAAAATGTTTTAATTAATTAATATAATTAAAATAATAAAAAATCATAATTACTTTCCATATTTACATTTTAATTTTTATTAAAAATATTTTAATATATTACCTTAAAATTAAATCTCCACTATTTATATAATAATTAAATAGTAATTTAATTACTGAAAATTAAACCAGATCGATTTTGATAATAATTGAAAATCAATCAGTACGCCATGTCAATATTGTCGCAGACGTTCTAAGCAGCATTGATTCACTGTTTTATCTTAAATTCCTTTCATCGAGTTTTCAAATTTCATGAATCCCGTATAAGTCATTTGATTATAAATAGATGTTGCGTTTTCAATTTGAACAAACCTGATCACGTCTTTCTTCATGCATCAACTTCATTTTTTCACGTCGATTCATTCTCTTATTTATCACTTAACAATAGACTTTAAAAAGAGCAACTTTCGTTTCTTTTGTTTTTACTCTGTGATGTTGTGAAAAGTACGGTAAAATTCAACGGGTTGGTCTTTTTTGGAGGGTTGTCATGAATTGAATGCTAAGTTCGTATTCAGAGACTCTAATGCCGTAAATATTTGGGATTCTTGGTTTTTAACCACTCATACTCCACATTATTGAGATATGTTAAAAGTTACTTTTAGGAAACTCTTTTGCTACATGTTTAGTGAATCTTTTAGAAGTGGAGAGAAGTAAATATACAGTACTTTTCATATAGTAACCCTTTTTTTGACCGAGAGTATGGCTCCTATCAAATATCCAATGTATAACTAGATGATAAATAAAATCAAGAGAATAGGCTTTTTAAAATCGTTACAAGTTATATTCAAAATCATTTGGAATAAAAGGAGATGGTTTAAGGGTCTATTTTTTTTCTTTTGCCTAGCTATTAGGGATAACGTAACGTAAAGGGTTTATTAAAAATATTATTAAAAATTGTGGTGTGATAAAGAATTAGATGTAAAAAAGAAATTAATATATTATATGTAGGCATAAACCCATATACAAAAAAGTTCAAAGTATTTCTATTACTTACTAGTATAAAAAAGAAAATAAATATTGTAAGAACAAATCTTCATCTTCGTGAGTTTCATTGTAAATTTTGTTATTGGTTAATTTTCAAAGTCCCTTGGGATGAAAGAGTTTCTCACTTTTGTGACACTAAGAGTGTTAAATATGGAAAACACTTTTGGTTAGATTGTCCATCTTATATTCAAATTAGATATAAATTTCACAATATTTTTTACACTACCAACCTTCTTACCCTTTTATGTCAACAAAGCTATGGTGCCTTTGGAACACTTCTCAAAATATACTAAACAAAATTGATTGCAATTATCAATGGTCAAAACCTTAATCTTCCTATGTTAAACACCTTAAACTAAATGAAGACCTTAGGTTTATCTCTAAGAAAATGTACCCATGTACTTCAAGAATAATCATGAACTAATGAAACATAATACAACACCTTATAAATTGAAAGAACTTTAATTGGACCAAATACATTGAAATGAATTAATTCCAACAACCTAGAATATTTGTTAGAAATAGAATAAAATTTAACAGAAAATTGATTACAATAATCAAATTCAAATGAAAAAGCATTCAATCCATCCACGAGACTTTTTCCTAAATCCCATTAGTTCTTCTCACATATATGGTTCAATATTTATTACTATAACATTATTTTCTCTTTACGAAACTTGCTTTTTCAAGAAAGAACTTATTTAGGTATCTAGAAAGCATCACCATCAAAGGTATATATAGATTCTCCTTATCAAGGTGTAGTTCCTGTTGATCTCTCCATGAAAAAAAATTGAAAAAATATTACATTAAATGGTGCACATATCAAGCTAAAAAGAAGTACCCTAATGAACACCCTTATTTAATACCCCGCTCCTTGGACCAGTTTACACATTTTATTATTAAAAAAATATGCACACCCATATCATTAATTGTACTTACTAATAGTAGGTTATGTTGCTACTCAAACTCTCAATGAAGGGAAAGTAAATCATAAAACTAAAATCCAAGGGGAAACTACTAAGAAACCACTAATACATTCACCTCCGTGACCCCTCCTCTCACTTATATGCTAATAGAAAAATCTCCTAGACCTACGAAACAAATCCCCACATAAATGCAATTGATAACAAATTGGGAAAAATTAAGAATACTCACTAACTAGACAAAAGAACACCTACAAACCACTTGAAGGAAAGGATTTAAGGGCAGAGAGATGAAAAATAAGCTTGGTATAATGCTAATATATTGCACCATAGAGAAAAGAAGAAACAATAATGTAATTAATGTAATCAACACTATTATCCAAACATGCATTAATAGTATATAAAATATGCAGGGAAAGGTAGTGTTTTCAAACTCCACCTAACAATGAAATAGTGACATAGTTATGGCGAGTATACACTTTACATAGTAGTTAGTGAATGGGAACAAGTCGAAAATTAAACCAAATGAGCGAGTTAAATTTTATACCAACCAATATGCCATGAAAGTAACATTGAAATAAAATACTCAACATATTACCAAAGGGAAAATATTATATTTTTATGAAGAAAAAGAGGAAAAAAGGTGAAAAAAGAAGTTAAGAGCTTACTGAGAAATAAAGAGGTTGATTAAAAAAAATAAAAGGGTGATTGAGGATTGAAAAAAGAAAGTAAGATACTACATGAGAGAGAGAGAGAGAGATACAGAGAGAGAGAGAGAGAGAGAGAGAGAGACTCTCTACCCAAGCATAGGCACAACTATGATATAGATTTCTTGTAGCTACCTACTCTTGCGCTCGATCCACTTCATTAGGGAAATATTCACTAAGGATTCCACAATGTTCAAAATAGTTAGAGGACCTGAAGGCCACTCTCCTTCATATACATGATTCAATTTTTTTCTCTTTAATCATTGAGTGAGTTCCTACTAACATAATAAATTATTACCATCCATGGGTTGCATTGCACAAAAGGAATCCCTTCAATGATCTACCACTCCCTGTATATTTATCCTTTTCTTAGTGCCTTATCGACTTTATCCAAACAAACTATTGAAATTTTCCTCCCATCCAATGTTCCTTGATTTGAAAGCATACTCAATGATCCATTGTCCAATTTAGTGAAGATCATAGTTCCACAAAAGATGTTTTTGACATAGAAGGATTTAAATCCACTTCTATTTATAGTCACTCTTTCAACATCCACATGTGGATAAATTTCTGCTCATGTAATTGGCAGGATCATTGGCAGATGTTCTCTAGTTCTCACACACTTCTCTCTCTCTTTTGGATATTCAGTCATATTTTCTTACTCTCTAGTGTATTATCTCTCGACTCTACTCACCCCTAGATACACTACTCCAACATAAGATTTTGAGGTCCCTCATCAAGCTATGTGATCAACCAAAAGCCTACAAAATACTACGTAGCCCATACTATAGAGTATTTGGGTATCACCACCATATTCTCCTCATAAATACTAGAATTTTGGATAGTTAAACTGCCACATCAAAGGTACAATCAAGAAACTTCCTAAATCCCCCTTATACGTTTCCCTTTTAGTCAACCCTCCCTCTTAGGCATTAGGATCTTTTTTTTCTACCCTTTTTTAGAAATGTTGTAATATTTATGTTAAATAAAAAGAATATTGATATCAAATAGAGTATGAAAAAATATCCATCTTGGTCTTCCAAAATTATCATTCTTAATTAAATTTTACAAAATATGGGGACTCAAAAGGGATGTTACACATAACTTCATCAATTACGAATTAGAAAAAATTCTCAATTACTTTGTATTTCTAGTACTAGAATTTCAAGTAATGATCGTTAATGAAGGTACCATAAATTTTTGAAAGAAGTGCCTTAGTATTAATATGAATATGGGGAGTCTTTATTAGATATTTTGTTGATTGCAATACAATTAGGTGTTGCAAATGTTTTACTATGGGCCTAAAGGTTACAATCATTGGGAATGAAATACATTAATTTTTGAAGTTTTTTCTTGTGATTTTTTCATAGAAGGAAAGGAAATTGATCTTAGAGGTATGAAAGGGGAGCCAACCAAATTTATAATTTCTATAAGGATGAAAAAAAGTACTAAAAAATGGACACCATGGTGTAATTGCACAATTGTGCTCATTATATGTTCAAATATCGATACCCTTTTCTATAGTATATCTCCAAAAAATTATTCCAAGGAAGTTAGAGAGATGTCGAAGGGTATTTCACTTGATCGAGATCATGACCATGCCATTAATTTTCAACCGATAAGTGTACCACCTAACATTAGTACTTATAGGATCCATATGCATAGAATAATCTGATAGAATGTTTGAGTAAGGAAATGTTAGAGATTGGAATCCTTCAAACTAGCCAAATTTCTTTCTCTTTGCTATTTATGATGGTTACAAAAGGGATGGCTCCTGGTATATGTGTCTAGATAAATTAACACCAAGGTATTATGGTCCCTAAAAGGTGTTCTAAAGAATTGGAGGTATGCCTTGCAAAGTAGAGTTTCCTCCATGTTCATGTGTACATCCAAACTTTCATGTGTAGTTCGTAAAGAAGGTAATCACTAACAAGATCCCATGTCAAACAATTTTACTAGAGATTAGTGAAGAAGGGAAAATCATAGTAGAACTAGAAGAAATTATTTAAACAATGATAAAATAATTGAGAAATCAAACACGTATTGAGTACCTTTTCAAATGGAAGAGCCTACCAGTGGAAGAGGCAACATGGAAGATGAGTTATTCATGAAGAAACACACATTGTTACTGAAGTGTTGAGGACACCACTTATTTCAAGGGGAGGGGAATGTTAAGCCCTAAACAAGCCCCATTTAACCCAAAAGCCTAGTATTAAGCCCTAGATATTAAATCCTTACATTTTTATTATTATATTATTGTGTTGGCTATAAATATTCATGATAATTATACCCCCCCTCTCTCTCTCACGCACACACACACAAAGGATACCTAGTGTTATGATAATAATTTTGTTTGTCTTATTTTGTATCTATTGAAAACTGAATTTCTACCCTCAAAGTGGATTGCATTCATTGAATTCTTATAATTTTTAAGGCACATGCCGAGTTCATAACAATTTCCCACTTCCTCGAGATGAGTGGTACAAAATATCTATAGGATGCCATCCCTGCACCTATGAAAAATAATGTGTTTCTAATAAAAACTACAAGGAAAGAAAACCAAATGCTAATCAAATTACCTTGCTTAAGGAAAAAAACATACCCGATAGTTTTAGAGTGAACTTTAAATGGCCATGAGTGAATTTGAATCCAAATATTCAAGAGGTAAGTTGGCCATCCACACTCAAATTAAGATCAAAGGTAACTATTAAATTATTTTTATTCATATTCACATTTTTTTTTGTGTTTTGGAAGGAGCGGGTGGTGATTAATGGTTTTAGTAGGATTCAAAATGGAGACCTCTATCGGAAGACTGGTAATAGATGTTGAAGGTTAACATGGTTCTGGTGGGTAGTCAATTCTTACGAGGAATCAAGTGTTTATCAATAGAATGATGGAGTTAGAGTTTACTGAATTTTTTGAAAGCTCAAGTCAAATGGTGAAATTCCTATCTGATGTAGATTTCAAGAAATATTGAGTGGTCACATGACACTTATCTAGGTTTTCGAGTGAGGGAATGGTAACTTATCGTGGAATTCCTCTAGGGGAGTTGTTAGCTTCTAGTATGGATTTTGGTAGTATTTGGCCTTTTTCTTATTATTTACCTCTAGGTTCGTATTTTTTACCCCTTGTCCAGGTTAATTTTTATGTTTCTAGACTAGCGAGATCAAGTCAACTTAACTTATTATTTCCACCTCTTTCTAGGTGTTCAAATTTCTCTACTTTGGGATTGTTGACTAATGGATAACATGCACCAAGTTTTAACCCTCATGTTATTTTTTCATTGAGTAGGGAGAAATTTCCCTACTTTTTCATGGAAGGAGGCTTGCCCTTGTCAGTTGCAGGGAAAGTTTGAGAGGTTGATATGTTTCAGATGGCTTCCTGCCAGATTTTAGTAGCTTCTTGGGGAAATTCCTAGTGGAGGGGAATGGTGGAATTATTCCTATTGGGATTGTAGTTTATGGAAAGAAAAAAAAGAAATTTGATGGAGGAGAAGCCTCACATTCACCGAAAAAAGTATCATTTTTCACTGGTCCCAAACAAAAAAGGATAGGGTTCTGAGATGCAAAAATTGCCCCACTACCTATAATATTAGTTTGGTATTTGATATCGAGATAGAGGAGGCCGAAGTGTTGGAAGAGAAGAATTTGTTCCGTCGGGCCAGAGGAAGGAAGTTTAAGATTGGGACCCTATAAGAATGGATTTAGGTCGAAATTTCCCCAAATGTAATACTCCTCCTGAGATCTTAATTCTTGCTAAAGGTCGGATACAATTAAACTATTTTTCCCATGAGGAGTCTAAATAAATTGCAAAGTTTTTTTGGTCAATAGATTCTACTCTTGTTTCATTTAAATTTTGGATGTCACTCTTCGACACAAGATAGGAAAAAAGACTGTATGTGGTGCCTATAAGGGTTTTATTTCCTATGTTGCAGTCAAATATGTCGAATGAAAAGAGATTCAAGGACCTTGGTAATAACCTTGAGGTCTTCTTGAAGGTGGAAATTTCATTTTAAAGAATCCAAGGATATCTCCACGACCTAGATTTTGGTTAGCCTCGATCTATGAAACTGCCTTCATGAAACAATTAACATTAGTAGAGGATATGAAAAAAATTAGATCCTTAACTATGAAGGGGTTTTTTTAGATGCATATGGGCATACAACCCATTATTTTACTCTCCCTTTCCAAAAAGGATAGACACAAGGTGGTGTAAATAAAAATATGAATATGATTTAGGTGTCATATTTGGGGGAGAGATTGAAGACGGGATGGTGGAACCTGGGATGGAGGATATAAATATTGAGGTATTGCGTTCCTCTGAGATGTCATGCTCTGGGTCACTAGCACAAGGTGAATGTGATGTAAATTAGTTTTCTCCTTAGGCTCATGGCGGGATGTCTCTTATGGTTGTGCATCCTCTATCCTCTAGGTTCTCCTTCTCTCTTTCCAATAGTTTCTTCTGTTTCTATTTATTTATCAAGTTTGTGGTATGATTGGGATCACGCATCCAGGGGGCTTCAACGTACTATGTCACAATTAGTTTCTATGGTTTCATTTATTCAGGTCACTTTTCCTATTCCATCTCCGTTGATGGCGTTTTCCTCCTCAAGAGCCTCTATTTCCTCTATTTATCCTAATTTTTCTATGTATCTTGATGTTGGAGGGATTTTCTATAAAATTAATTCTAGATAGATTTTTCTCTCTTCTGAAGGCCTGCTTAGTGGGTCAGGCCAACTAGTGATTTCCTATGAGAAGTCTCATGGGTATAAAATGATTGTGTCTATAATATCCCCATCCACTTTGAAGACATAAGGGAGCAGATCCTTTAGAATAATAAGGTTCTCGTAGGTTATGGAGAGAAAAATTAATCAAGGGAACACAATTCGCCTAGGAGAAAACATTACAAAAGATAAAGTGGTGAAAAGGGGACATGGGTCCCAGTATAATAAAAAGTCTCTATGTGGTGCCTATAAGGGTTTTATTTCCTATGTTGCAGTCAAATATGTCGAATTAAATGAGCTTAAAGGAACTTGATAATAACCTTGAGGTCTTATTGAAGGTGGAAATTTCATTTTAAAGAATCCAAGGATATCTCCACGACCCATATTTTGGTTAGCCTCGATCTATGAAAATGCCTTCATGAAACAATTAACATTGGTAGAGGCTATGAGAGAATTTAGATCCTTAACTATGAAGGGGTTTTGTTTAGATGCATATGTTTCCATTAATGTGGGCATACAACATTGCATTCTCCCTTTCCAAAAAGGATAGACACAAGGTGGCGTAAAGAAAAAGATGAAAATGATTAGCATGTGATATTTGGGGGAGAGCTTGAAGGTGGGGTGGTGGAACCTGGGATGGAGGACATAAATATTGAGGTCTTTCCTTCCTCTGAGATGTCATGCTCTGGGTCGCTAGCACAAGATCAATGTGAGGTAAATTATTTTTCTCCTTAGGCTCGTGGCGGTATGTCTCCTATGGTTTTGCATCCTTTGTCATCTAGGTTCTCCCTCTCTCCTTCCTATAGTTTCTTTTGTTTCTATTTATTTATCAATTTTGTGGTATGATTGGGATCTTACATCCAGGGGCTTCATCTTACTATGTCACAATTATTTTTTAGGGTTTCCTTTATTTAGTTCATTTTTCCTATTCCTTCTTCGTTGATGGCGTTTTCAACCTCGAGAGACTCTATTTCCTCTAGTTATCCTAATTTCTCTATGTATCTTGATGTTGAATGGATTCTCTATAAAATTAATTCTAGATAGATTTTCCTCTCTTCTAAAGGCCTGCTTGGTGGCTCAGGCCAACTAGTGATTTCCTCTTAGAAGTCTTGTTGGTAAAAAATGACTATGTCTATAATATCTCCATCCACTTAGGAGACATAAGGGAGGGGATATTCTAGCCTAATAAGGTTCTCATAGGTTGGGGAGAGAAAAATTCATCAAGGGAACACAATTCACCTAGGAGAAAACATTACAAAAGATAAAGTGGTGAAAAGGGTACATGGATCATAGTATAATGAAAAGTCACTTTGAAATTATAAAGTGAGACAACCCACTAAATTTATTTTATTAAAACAAATGGGTAGAAATATGGATAAAGTGTCAAATGAGTTATATAAAGGGGAAAATGAGGAGTCTCTCCTCATTCTTGCATTTTCTCATTTGGAAATTAGAATTTTGGAGAGGCCTTGAGAAGAGACTCTAGGGATTTTGGGAAAAACTTTCATTTTTATTTCTTGTTTCGGTGTTGAGACTATACACCCTAGCTTGTCTTAGATCAGAATCACTTAGATTTCATCATGATATTCATTATTGATGGAGGAGAACATAATGGAATTTCTTGAGTAATTTTTCATGGTGTATCAAATGATTTTATCTTCTAACCATGATAATTATATATTATCTTTACATTAAAAGTTTCCAAGATTCATATGAAGGCTAAGTTCTACCAAAAATCAGTGGGTCAAGACTGTGGAAGAATGGGATGAGTTTAGATTTATTTCGGAGACCAAATTTTGTTATTTGACGAGATAGAGGGTCGAGTTATTTGTACTTGTTGGTTGCATCTTTTTGACCAAGGGGGGTGAGTTTACCATTGCTGAAAATGGGTTGAGTTTGCTTCATCTTATTGGAGAGATGTATAACTAAAGAAAAGGGGTCGAGTTCTACACAATTAAAGCGGTCGATTTTCTTCCTTAAGTCAAACTAAGAGGTCATTTGAAGATTCTAGAATTCCTCTTTATGGGTTGAGTATTCTTGTCCTCACTGGCCAAGGACTGAGCATAAAAGGAACCAAGATATATACTCTAAAAGGGGATGATCTTACAACCAATTATTGAGGCTAATATCTATATCTTCTTGGGGGATTAATAATTTTACTCTAGCTACATCATTCTCTTGTTGGCCTAGTATGTAACAAATCTATGGGTCATGGTGCATACCCGATTGTAGTTATTTATGACTGGAAGGGTAGAGGTCAAGGGTTGTCTTATTGTTAATTTATTGAGTCTGCATTCATCACTTGTTGCTGATTTATACTACCAAAGGGACTGATATTTTAGAGAATGTATGGTTGAGGAAAAAATCTAGGTTCATCTTTAATATTATGCTTTGTATTCTATGTTATCAAGTTAAATGCATGATTGTGTGCCATCACATTATTGGATGGTACAAGTATATATCAATGGATTGTTTGTTTCTCAGTGCAATATAATTTTTATGCTCTTGATTTAAAATATTATTATTAACATCTATTGCTATTTTGCATCTTTTTTTAACATAAAACATTACGACTTACAACTACGACCACGTTCAATCCAACTGTTTGATGAAAAACCATAAATATCATCTCAATAAAAAATCAGGAATTTTGTGGGAAATTAAAGATACTTCTAGGGGTATCTTAAATTTTCAAAGGCCAAATAGAAAACAAGATAAAATATGGATGTTGGTACACAAATTTCCATTACTGGTGTTCTTAGAGCATTGAATTCCCATGGAATGGTATCAATGAAATTTTTATTGTTCAACTATAGAGGTTTGGCAAGTTCATCTAAAAAACTTGCATTAAAGAGGTTGGTTAAGGTTGAGGGTGTAAATGTTGTTTTCCTCTAGGAAATCCTAGGAGTTGGGGAGATGATATATAAGTCTTTGGAATCGATGTTGGGAGGGTGAAATTTTATTTCTTCGAATGTATGTGGTGATTATGGGAGTTTCCTTGTTGGTTGGAATACCCGCAATGTTTCTATTCTAAATTTCTAAAGTATTAATTATGGGTTGGGGCTTGAAATTTTTTGTTCAGAGTTCGGGATGTATCTCATATGTATTAATATCTATGGACCTTGGTAAGGTAAAATGGACATTTGTTATCATTGTTTTTATCTAAAGGTGTCAGACACTAAAAATATGATCATTAGAGGGTATTTAAACTTCTCCATGTGTGTTGCTGAGTCCCAGGGGCCGAGAGCCCGAGTGCATAACCCCTTTGATTTCTTTGCAATAAATATTATGGGTAAAAATTTATGGATATAGATCCTATAAATTTAAAAATTTCTTGGAGAAACCATTGTGTTGGGGAGCATTGCATTTCTAAAAGGATTGATAGATTTTTAGTGCTGGAAGCGATGATGGATTGATTTAATAATATCCATTAGTGGATTGGATCTAGCGGTTATTTTGACTACTCACCCATATTGTTGTAGATTAAAATTAATGGCCACATGTCTAGAAGCTAATATAAACTATATTCCTCCTAGATTAAGGATTAAGAGTTTGTAAACATGTTCAAGGAGGGTTGTTCCTCTTATGTCCCAAATAGTGGAATTTTGGTTTTGCAACATTTTGAAGAAAAAATCAGATGGGCCAAGATTTTGGCTGTGGATTGCGAGAGGAAGAAATGAAGAATAGAGGAGCAGAATCTTACTAATATTGAGAGGGAGATTCTTGTTTTTTTTTAATATAGGGATGGGGATTTTCTAAATGTTGAATCAAGAGATACATTGGTATGATTGGAGTCATGTAGGAAGGCCATCATATAGGCTCAAGAAGCTACGTAGAAATTTAAAAGCAGAGCCATATGGGTTGAAGGAGTGGATGACAACACATAATTCTTCCAGGCATATTCCAAGGGAAGGAAGATGTGTAATACAATATGGAATCTTCACGACGATGAGGGTGGGGAGGTTTCAAATTTTGAGGGCCTTTCCTATCTTGTTGAGTACATTTTCAGAAGTTATCCAAAGAACATAAAAGGGCTAGTATTGTCGAAGTAATTAGCATTGTCCAATTATTTCCCAATGCTCGATGCCTTATCTACTAATGGTTATGGTGTTGAATGTGAAAAACCATCGGAGTCCAAAAGACCACTTACAATATGAAAACCAGAGGTCATAAAAGAATTTATTAATATGTAAATATTGTTATTATAATGTATCTCATGATTATCTAAATTTTTTATAGATTTTCATGTGTGTTTAACATGGTTTCAGAGTGGGTGAATTCTTTCCCTGCTCAAGTTTGAGCCACTAGTTATGTGGCTTTCTTCCTAACTGTGCGTGTGTGTGCTAATTTTTCTGCTAAATACTGACATGTCACCTCTTCCCTACTCAATGTAACTCCGTATTTGATATATTGTCCCTATTTTCACCCCTACTACATATAGTTCTGATAATATTTAGAAAGGCACATCTTCCAATCTATGTTTTTTGGTATCCAGTGCTTGGTATACGAAAGAATGAAAGCTCAATGGTCATCCTGACAATTTTCATCAATGTAAATTACTTTGAATAACAAAATATCCATTTATTCTATATTTCACCCTATTTTAGCACATATTACATTTCAAAGGCTCCTAGGTTTTGCGTTTTGTCACAAAATCTTAGTTCCCCATGACCATCTTATTGAATTTCCCCATAGTTTTCCCTTAAATAATTTAGATTTTGTACAACTTCCAGCGTGGACCCTAGTAAGTGATGTTCAGACCTAAAAGGAATGTTCAGTTTTTTACGAGTGCTGGTGGTCTCAATAAATATATCTAAACATAAAGGATTGCAAATTCCTTTGGCCATTGTATTTTTGTGACCCATATTCATGCACTCGTTGGATGCATAATTCATATTTATTCACTTATATTTTAGAGGTATACCACATGATTGAGAAAAAATTTACAGTTCTCTCTAAACCTCTGCTTCCTATCTGCAACTTTAATATTGGTAACTTCACTATGGTTACTCTCAACAAATTTTTTCTTCATCGGTCTATATTCTAGCATGAGTCAATGCACCAAAGTTTCAATTTTTTCACAAGTGAATTAGAAAATTAAAAATCTCTTTCATGGTATCATTCGTATGTCAAGGGTTGCAAATAAATATGTTATGTACTCTCAAAATATTATAGTTGGTGACAAATTAAAGGTATTACTGGACTAATATCTCATCGATCAACGCTTTTTTCACCTCTCCCTATACCTGGTTCTGTTACCTAACGGGGAAGCATTCTTCTACTATTACACATGAAAATTTATTTGAAAAACCTCTGACACTAGTCCTCAATTCTAATGGAAGTATAATATGTTTAATCCTTGGTTACCAGAACATTGATCTACTCAACTGTGACCAAATATATACATTCTCTCCAGAACAATTCAACCGTCACAACACATTTTAGAAAACTTCAAGAAGAAGTTGAATTTAGATATATATATATATATATATATATATATATATATATATATATATATATATAACTTCAACTTCTTCGAAGAAGTTTGCTTAAAATGTTTTGTGACAAAATTTTAATGTTTTGGAGAATGTATATATATGGCTCGCGCTGAGTAGATATCAATGTTATATATATATATATATATATATATATATATATATATATATATAACTTCAACTTCTTCTTGAATTTTTCTAAAATGTGTTGTGAGAGCTGAATGGTTTTGGAGAGAATGCATATATTTGGTCACAATTGAGTAGATATAAATGTTCTAGTAGCCAAAGGAGTCAACATATTGTACTTCCATATGACTTGAGGGCTGGTGTTAGTAGTTTTTCAAATAAATTCTCGTGTGCAATAGTAGAAGAAGCCTTCCCCATCAGGTAACACAACTAGGTATAGGGAGAGGGGAAAAATGTTGATCAGTGAGATATTAGTGTAGATGGTCAAAGGCTGGAAAACCATAACGTCAATAGAAGTGTGAAGGTTCCTTCCAAGGTGACATTCATGCCCACTTCCACTACCTGAATCTTTATTAAGGAGGTAACATTTAGTTCTACATGCAGTTTCATGTGAAAATGTGTTAATATCCTGCCCAATTTGGAAATTTTGGAGCTCTCATATTCAACAAGATAAGTGATAGATTATTCCCTCTGCATTGACAAAAGGTGTTTATTGAACATTTTGGTGTCGCATGGTATTTATTTCACCAATTGAACCTGTAGTAAAATAAGCTTTTGGAACTAATAGTCATGCATTTCTAGTTGAAACACTTTGAGGCCTTTATTTTTTCACTAAGAAAATGGCCAAACTCAATGATTTGTTAGATTTAATAAGCACACTAGTGGTGTCTACTATTCATAGCACAGTAAAAATGAGAAAAACCACTCTTGATGACATTCAAACATGTCTACAAGATGCACACAGAAATATTTAGTTTCTTCATCTTGAGTCATAGCTTCAACAAGATGAATTACCACAATGTAGTCATCATTCTAAACTAGTTTTTGTTTAGAACAATTCTCTATTTGAGTTTGAGACAAACTCCCAACAATTTCCTGAAAGTGATAAAATCAATAAAGTTGAGGTTGAATAAGATCTAGTACCCATTCATTAGAGAAATTTTGAGGTCTAAAATGGGCCTCCTATGGAATATTATAAAATAATAGTGGAAATAATAAAATAAGATTAGATGAAAGCATCAAATTTTAGAGGGAAAAAAGAAAACACTACTATTTCAACTCGTATTTTCAACTTATCTCCATACGATTTTTCTCAAATTTTGAGTGAGAGTACTCATTGGATGCAAAATTTAATTCCTCATCTAGGGAGTACCCATGTTCCATACTTTCGGTGAACCTTGGTACATGAAAAATGAGAATTACAAGAAAACAATGTGATTGCAATAACGTTTTTCATGTATTTTGTAGCAAGGTCCATCGAAAATACAGAACATGGGTACTCCTTGGATGCGGAATAAAATTTTGCATGTAGAGAGTTCTACTCAAAATTTTAGTAAAACCATAGGGAAATAAGTTGAGAATACGAGTTGAAAAAGTTATTTCTTAATTTGTTTTTACTTTTTTACTCCAAAAAAGGTGAACCATCCACCATGGTTGATATCATCATATTAAAGCATATTCGTTCTTATAAAGTTGATTTTGGTTGTAGATTTTTGTTTTGAGACCCATTTTAGACCTCAAAATTTCTCTAATGTCAAAAGTAGTTTTTCATAAAGATGTAGAAGTTCAGACTACAGTTCCTAATCCCATTATCAGACCTTGGGAAGAGTTGGTCAACAATAAACACAAAATTGATATTGGATATGACAAGGAAGTGTTCTTTCATATTCTAGATTACTAAAATCCCATCAAATTTTAGAGTTTTGGATTTCTTCAAGAAAACTCATCTTCACTTGTTCCTCGTCCACAACCATCTATTGTTTAGATGCTAACATTAAGACAAAGTTTTCGATGTGAAATTTCATTGTTTTGATCTTCACCAGTGTGATAATTGTCATAAAATTACTCATCATTGAATCATACGCTTAAGAAACAAGCCTCCTATGAGAACACAAAATAACCTTGGATGCACCACTTCTTGGAAATGGGATTTAACAACTAAGAAGATATTTTGGTCATATTTTAGAGTCTATTCTTGAGTATTGGCATGTCTTGTAGTTGATATTTCTTCATAATCTCACCTTATATCTGAGAGGGGGGAATTTATGGTGATATACAAGCTTCAAAGATACATCAAGTGAGCCTGATCCATAACCTGAGCCATTTCCTGAGCCTAGAGCCATATTCAACCATACCCAGATTCAAAGTTATATCCAGAGATAGAACAATGCCCCATGAGCATGCCTTTGGTTGGTGGCCTTCCTTAAACCATCACACGTTGAGACCTCAATGGTATCCCTTTTCAAAACACTTCCTCTAGCATAATACTTCATCTTCTAGCCAAATTTGGAACTACTCTAGGAACTTCACGAAGAATTCTGATGTTGGTGGTCAACCTTACACCACCACCAGTTAAGACCTTGAGTTCTCTAACCTTCTGCCATAATTTCATTAGAGAACATTCAACCAATTTCTATCATGAATCTATTTTCATTTTTTATATGTTGGCTCTCTTCGTGCACTCATATATACCCCTTCGAATTAAGTGGGGGGGTGTTAGAGACATAATATGATAAGGGTTATGTTGTGGAATGTGAATAATCATTGGAGTTCAAGATACCACTTGGAATATGAAAACCAAGGGTCATAAAATAATGTAATAATATTTAAAACATGTAATGCAATGTATCTCATGATTATTTAAATTATGTCTACATTTTCATGTGTGTTTAACACTAAGGTTTGTGGAGGATGAAGATAATAGGGCATTGGAGGAGGAGATATCAGAAGAGGAGCCATAATACCCCGATCGTTCAAAATGTAATCAAATATTATTATTTAGGTTTTTGATCTAGAATGATATTATAAGGCCAATGTTCCTATGTAAAAGCTAATTATAGCGTGGGGCTAGCGTGCCCAGATATTCATAAGCTTATAAAGGACGTAAGGCCTTAGAGCTTGAATTTCAATTAATGCAATAAAATATTATAATATAATAAAATAATATTGGCTACAGAGCCCATTCTATGGAAAGAGTAAGGGGGTGTAGCTCAAAATTAAAAGGCACAATGTTTTCTTTAAGTAAGAAGTGCATCCTGGGGCCCATGGGGCTCTAATGAGTGCCACTTGGATATTTAGGGGCATGTAGTTATAAATGGTTATGTTTTCCTGCAAATTCATTCATTCATCCAGGGATGGTTGGAGGTTGAAATAGTCACTGAGTCCTTAGGTAGACTCTAAAACTGAATAATGACCCGTGAGTCCTAAGATTGGACTTTGGACTGGTTGAGGTGTTGTTTTTAAGTTAACTATGTTGTATGGATGCATCCAATTTTATGATGATATACCAAATGTTAGCTCTGGGAGCTTGGTGCACTAAGGGTTTGATGGCCCTGTTTATGGCTTAATGGGCATGAAGTTTTGGTGGGAACTCGATTTTGGTTATGGCTTGTAGGATGCCTGTAGCCCTGGGGTAGTGTGATTGTTGGTTTGGCAGCATGGAACTTTTCCTGGATAGTGCCTAGATCCCTAGAGAAACGTGACTATTGGGTTGGCACGTTAGCCATGGATGTGTGGATACTTTCAGGAACTATGGCCATGACGTTTTTGCCTTAGCTTGAGGGTGAATTGTGGCTGAAATTATAAGCCACATGGTCTATGAATGGGAGATACATAGAGGGCCCGCAACTAGTCAGTATTATCATTCACATAAGTATTTGTGTGTCATACTGTGATAAAACTAGGAAATTAAATTCGGTATTAATTTTTCTATGCAAGATATAAGTATGGGCTATACATGCATTTTTGTGCTCCAAATATAAGTTGGGTATTTTATGTAAATTTTGTTGGTTCTGGTTATAAACCTAGTTCGGGTATTTTTTGTGATTGCTAAATATGAGTGTTGTAATTACTTGTATAAAATATATACAAACCCTAGCTAGGGTTTGGTGTTTGATTTTAAATTCCACTATGAATTTTTTGGCATTAATGTGAATCTGTTATGTTTAATGTAGTTGAATTGGATTAACTATGTATGTGATAAATATGATTTATTTATTTCACTATGGGTTTTTAATTACAATTACTATGATATTAAGTGCTTGTATATAACATACATTGTTGCATTTATAATAAATATAATTGTTGAGAAATATATGAATTGTGGCAGATTTTAGTTCAATCACTTCTGCAATTAATTTTATAGGACTCAAGCAATGTTGGTAGAGTAGTGTTCCCTAGCCTAAAGCCAAAGACATTACATGAACTGAAGGTTGTTCTTTCTAGATTTCATAAAGACAAAATTGCTGATCCGAATGGGTGGGCGATTGAGTTATTTGAAAGGTTTTATGATATTATTGGCTCAGACTTGTTGGCTATGGTTAATTAATTTAAAAGGGAAGGTAGGGTTTTGGTGGCCTCCAACACAAATTTCATTTCCCTTACCCATAAAGTGGATAAACCTTCTTCATTAATGGACTTTCATCCTATTTCACTTTGCAATTGTATCTATAAAGATATCTCCAAAGTTATTACTAGAAGATTAAAACCCATTTTTTCAAAATCCATTTGAAATGAACAATTTGGCTTCCTTGATAGGAGACTAATCCATGAAGCCATTGGGGTGGCACAAGAGGGGATCCATTACATAAAAAATCTCATATCAAAAGGAAATATCATTAAACTTGATCTTTCTAAGCAATTTGATCATGTAAGTTAGATGCACATCAAACTTCTCTTAACTTGTCTTGGCTTCGAGATTGGTTTATGAATTAGGTGATGGGTTGCATTCAATTGGTCTCTTTTTCAATTCTAATGAATGGGTCTGCCTCACCATTTTCCATTCTTAGTAAGGGCTAAGAAAAGGAGGCCCCTTGTATCATTTACTCTTTTTATTGGGAGCAGAAAGTATCAAAAATACGGTGCTAGATGCTAAGCATAGAGGAAAATTTCAGGGAGTTGTTATTGCTAATGCTCTAGCAATACTTGCTTGCTTTTTTTTTTATGATATTCTAATTTTTTGTAATGGCCATTGTAGTGATGTGGCTAAGTTAACTGAAATTATTTATCTACCTATAAAAGCTACAGGCACGGTGGATAATGAAAAAAATCCTCTATTACATCTCTTAACCTAACAGATCATGAAATGATGAATCTTAGGAATAATTTTCCATTTATTTTTCTAGAAATGGATGCAGGCCTAAAATATTTGGGTTTCCACCTGAAAATGAATTGATAAAAGAAAGAATATTGGTCATGGTTAATAGTAGTGATATAAAAAATATTAAAATTTTGGAGCCTAAGATGGCTATTAAGGGTAGGGAGACTTGTTTTGGATATCAATGACTTAGATCCCTAGGCAAGTTTCAAAAGATATAGAAGTATTTGTTTTAATTTTTTATGGGATGGCTCTCAAGGAAATTTCATCCTTGCATGGGTTATATGGAATTGTGTTTTGATGCCTAAATAACTTTTTCATTGGGGTATCAAAAATATTTTTTTGTTCTCAAAATATTTGGCAGTTAAATGTGGTTGGAGACTCTTTGTTACACAACATTTTGTCACCGTCCCTGCAATCACTCATCCCGTACATTGGAGGGCTATTCCCGTGAACTGTGAATAGTAAAATGTCCTGAAAACACCTTGATGGCATCCTTCTGCATAAGGGAAAGAATTCTCCTGAAGAACATTTCCTCAAAAAATCATTAAAAACATATGTTTGGGCATTGGCTCGCTTACCCAGTTCATCACTCGCACCGACCTGGGAAATTTACACTAAGCCCGTACCACCTGGTGCTCTGTCCCTGTGTATTTCCCATGCCAAGCCTATTAAGGATTTTTTTTTAACAATAGAAGGTAGAAGTTTGATTCTAACAACTTCAGAACGAATAATCAAAAAGAGGTTGGGTTGTTTGGCTTCGGATCTCCCTGATTAGGAAGTGGTTTTCCACCTCTCATGGAACCTTCCTAAGAGATAGGACTCTCCCCCATGATTATAAGGAGTCTAACCTCTCCTTCTCCCTCTATAAAAGCCTGCCCTCTCTATTCACAACCTAGCTAAACATTTGGGAAGAAAAATATAGCTAAGCGACTATTGAGAGCAGAGCCAAGGAGAACCCCGTAAGAGAGAGAGTCTTGCCTAAATTCCCGACAAGATTTGTGAGACACGCTCCACTGGAAGCCCTGCCAAAGGAAGAATGCGACGTCAGAACTTGGTTGTAATATTTCTTTCACATTTTAATATATGCTCAAATTTTAGTTCAATATTTTTCGACTGATTGATAGTTAAATGTTTGAATTATTACATTGTATTCTGTTGTTTCTTCTCTACATGTGTACAGGTGTCCAGACACGGTGAGCGAAAGGATCGTGATCTATCAAGCTAGGAACAGGAAGCAGTGCTTCTTCTTCGACAATAGCAGCATAGGACTTGAGGTAGGCTATCTATCGTAGCTTCATATTTTGTAACTAGGAATTGATATCGTAGCGTGTTTTGTTTGTTGCTAGACCCACTCTAGGGCTAGTGGGATCACCTCTGTCTGCAGAGGGGATTTACCTCTCCAAAAAATTGGTGACTCCGCTGGGGATCAGTGTGAGTTAGTCCCTCTTTTATTAGGTTGTGTTTTGGATTTTTTTTGGTATAGTTTGCCTTCCTAGTTCATCTTGCTTGGTTTGAAACCACTGTTCAGCCCCTTGGAGATCAAACCTCTCTCTGTTTGTTCATTTTTCCTTTTTATCTGAGTAAACCTTCTTGGCGCGTTTTCCCGCCTGACAGTCGCGCCAACTGGCACAAGTTGCCAGTTTATTACCTGTGTCATTCCTTGTTTGGCGCAGATTACAGCCAGACGGGCGCGCCAAACTTGGTAGGGTTTGTGATCTACTTGGTTTTGGAGCTTTTGAGCCTGAGCTTTGATCCTGAGTTGATTTTCTAACTTGTTGAGTGATTTAGAGTCATTTTTTACTGAGATCAGTGCTTGTCCTTTGGTTGTTTTCCCTTTTCTGTTAGTTATTCTCTTCAGCCCTAGGTCTTCTAGGTGCTTCAGACTACTGACCCTCCCGTGGGGGTTTCAGGTCTTTGGTTTCCCAGTCAACTTTGTTTCTACTTCTTTTCATTCATCTTCTTTGATCCATTTGAGTGAATGCGTTAATTGAGTGATTGTACTCTCTTTCGTTTAGTTTTTCTCTTGTCACTCCAAGCCTAGATTACGCGGCTTTTTTGGGTCTCTTTTGAGATCTTTCTTTGATTTGAGGGATTTCGTCATTGGTTTGAGTCTTCCTTTGCTTGTTTTGAGTTGAAGGAATTGTTTTGTTTTAGCTCTTGCTTCACCATTCTCAAAATCAGTGTTTCAATTTATTTTTCATATCATTTAGTGCACTTTCTTCGATATATTGAAAAATACAAAAAAAAATATTTCACATTCTTGATTGGCATAGTGAAAATTGGAAAATCTTTCGCGTTTCTAGCATTATATAATTCTAGGGAAGAGTTTTTCAATTTCATAGCTCACATCAAGCATTGTAGTGGATGTCTTCGCATGGTTTATCATAGCTATCGCTTGAAATCTCTAACTCTCTCATAGATAGATCTTCATTGAATGAAATGGTGTCTTATGGCGTGTAGCTTGCATTCAGGGATTTGTGAGATTCAACATTCGGTAGGACCTTGGAATTGAAATGTAAATTGAAGATCAAATTTTAAATTCATTGAATTAACCTAAGGCAACATTGAAACTTAACGTAATATTTAGTGGTCTAAGTTAGAGATGTGTTCCGACGTCTTTATGCCTAGCAGTTGTTGCTTTCCATCTAGCTTTAGGTAGCGCTAATATGGACTTGTGCTCCCCGTACCGTCGAGTATATAAAGGGAGACCCCTCTAGGTTGCAATCCTTTTATCCATAGGAATCCAAGTCTGCCGCCTTGTAACCGTGATACACCGAACACAGCATTCAGGGAGACTACCTGCATGTACGTCAAGTCCTTGGTTGATTTCTCTTTCATTTTATAACCAAGGTGTATATAGCAGTTCACGGGAACCTAGTACACCCTTTTACCTAGACTACCTGAGCAGTCATTTTTTGATCTTTACTGACTCCATAAATTTGAAAATATCATCGAGCACTTGTCCTTTCGCGCTCACTTAAAACTGAAAGAGACTAGAGTCATCTTTGACTATTTCTTAACTCTTAAAATATGAAAAAGTAGAATTTTGTTTCAATGTCTTAAAAATTAACTACCCACGAAATTTTCCTGGTTAAAGTTAGTTTCCTTAGGGTGTTATTTTATTTTGTCTCTGATGGCAATGTTTCCAAAGTTCACTAACCCAGGAATCCCTTCTGAAGGGAATCCTGGTCCTTTTCCTGCCTTTGGGAATGTTGGTGCTCCTTATATGGAAATGTTGTCCCTGCCTAGTTTAACTGTTGGATTGCCTATATGGTTATTTTCAACCTCGGTGGTCTCGAGTGTTCCATCCACCATACAGCCATCTCCTCCACCTGAAAAACATCATGTTTCTTCTCAGGTGGACCACTCCCCTTCTTCCACTATTTCCTCGTCTTCCTCTTCTACTTCGCCTGGTGAAATTCTGGATTCTGGTAACCAGATGGCTAAGAAGAAGAAGAAGAAGAAGACGAAGAGGAAGTATTCAGAAAAGCGAGAGGCTATGACTACAACTACTGCGCTTAAGAAACCATCCATTGTAGAACCATCCACGCTTCCATGGAAAGTCAAATTCCCTTGCATGCTCTGCAAAGGTAACCATTTCCTTCGAGACTTCCCTGGTATTCCCAAGGTACTTGACACATGGTCTAATGGTTGTCTGTCGTTGATTTTTGCTTCTAGAAGTCATATTGATAACACATATTTGACTAGCTTTGATAAGGCTCATAAAAAACAGGGCAAGATTACCAATCCCTGTAAGTTGTGTGAAGGGAATCATCCCATTCACCTTTGTATGTATATGGATAAAGCCAAGAGAGTGTTGGACAACTCCACTGTTTCTGCACCCTGCCTCCCGGCTAGTTACCAGAAGCTTTCCTTGAGTCCTTCGCTAGTTGATTCCACGATTGGTCAAGCGTCATCCTTGCTCGATCCCACTCCCCTAGAAATTCGAGTTTAGGAATCGGTTCCTGACCAACCATTGGCTAAGGAATCAGTCAATCTGACCCCATCTGTGGTTCATCAGGTCTTTTCCGTTGAGAGTGGATCTCTTTCCCCCCATGTTCTTCTTGTTTCTTCAGATTCTTCGGACTTGGAGAAAGATTCTTCCATCCTTGTAGTCCAAGAAACTTCTCCTCCTACTACCATGATGAATGTCTTGGAGGATGCTCCTCTTGATCTAGTAACACCGGAGGACAACCATCTTAGTTTCATGGTATCCCCCCCAAGTAGTTTGGTCGCTTCCTTTGATTGGAGTCAATTTTCCGGATACCGCCTTCCGTCTTATGTGCCTTTTGAGATAACGGTACAAACCTTTGATCTGGTTGTACCCAGCACTATTATAGATGAAGGCGCATCTGTTAGTATTCTATCTTTAACTAATTGGCAAGCATTTGTTTCTCCACCGCTTATTCCTATTACCTAGAATCTGTTGGCTTTTAACAAAGGAACCAGTCAACCGTTAGGCATCCTTCCAAAGTTTCCAGTTACTTTGGGAGGGAAAACCATCCATATAGATTTGATGGTTGTTCTAGGCCCCTTGGATTTCAATTTACTCTTGGGGCGTGACTATACTTATGTCATGGAGGTAGTTGTCTCTTCCCTCTTTCGTGTGATCTACTTTCTGCACAAAGGTTGGATCATGACCATTGATCAACTTTCATTCTTTGGTCCTGGCATGAAATCTGGTCTATCATCATCCCTTCCAGGTTTCTATCCACTGGTTGTATACTCCCCGTCACAGGTTAATTATGTGGCTACCTATCCTGTGCCCGCAATCAGTGATACTGCCATTATGCATAGTGTGCTGGGGGAATTGGGTCCTAATTTCCAAGATGTTGTTCTCCCATCTGGAGAAAAACTCTTGGAAGCCATGACTTCTTATTCATCATGATGAGTTTCGGTCAGAGCAGGGTTCTTTTTCTTGTGTCAAGCTTCTTAAAAAATGAAACAAGTTGGTCGGAGCACAGTTCATTTTTTGTGTCAAGCTCCTTAAAAAATGAAACAAGGTCTTTAGAGCAAAGTACGATTTCTTGTGTCAAGTTCCTTAAAAAATGAAACAAGGTTGTTGGAGTAGAGTTCCTTATCTTGTGTCAAACTCCTTAAACAATGAAACAAGGTGTTCTGAGGATAGTTCATCTTCTATGTCAACCTCATTAAAAAATGAATTAGCTCTTTGAAGATAGTTCTTTTAATGTGTCAACCTCGTTAAAATAATGAAACACATTCCCGTTCAATTCAATTCTTTGTAAGATCTCGTAAAATCCCAGTCGTGTCTTTCTCTTGATCTCGTTTTTGAACCTTCACTCCATTTCCTATGGACTGAAGCTTGGGGGGCATGTACACCTCAAATTGAGTCAACATGATGGGGGCATGCCTGCTTTTCAAGCATAGTTTACTTTTGTTTCAAGCTTCTATCAACATGAAACCAAATCTCAAGCATAGTTTACTTTTGTTTTCAAGCTTGCATAAAAATGAAACCTTTAGGTTTTATACCCTTTGTAAACATTTTTCCTGATTCTTGGGTCATTACTTATTATGCATATTATTTAACTGATACATTTGATAAACATTGTATTAGGCATTTTCATAATTTGTAACCAACATCATTAAATGTACATAGACCCATGTAGAAAATAGATATATATATATATATATATATATATATACTGTTTATGTTTACAAGCCTTTTGCATCATAAAACCTACAAAAATAATATATGTATGTTTCGGTTACATCATGAGACAACATTTCTCTAAAAAATGTGCAGAAGTAAAGCTTAATGCCTAGTCGGCGTGGTGCTCATGATATCACATCACCGCCCATACCAACTTCCTCAGCAAGTGGTGGATACGATTGGGAACTCCCACAGTGTGCCTCTGATAGGCTCGGGGTACATCATCAAAATGCACATAATCAGGGACCCCACGACTGATTGCCTCCAAGTTTTTTACTAGCTCCTCGTCGATGCCCTCGCCCTGAGGGTCAAAGTCGCGAGGGGTCCGCCTTGCTATGGGAGACATGCCTGGAGGACGCTCTAGACCAACATCTGCATCCATATCATATTAACTGTCAGAACATGCATATATACTAAAAAATCATAAAACTCATAAAAATAAAAAATGAGTCTTACCGAGTTCTTCATCCCAATCCTCTCCTTCTAGGAGTGGGAGGTCTGGGTCTCCGTTAAATTCAGTGCCAGCGTAGGGCCAATCCTCCACGATGATCAACTATCGTCGAAGCCAGTCAAAAAACTCAGGCCTCCAGGACATCTGTTGGCCGCCCCCTGCCCCAGGCATCAGTGTCACCCATCAAGCCATCTGTGGCTCTCTCAATGGTGGATCTAGGACTATGGCCTCCTCAGGCTGAAAAATAGGTAGTCCTTCTAGGAAGAACGACACCAGAATTGACCCATACCCAAACTATTTCAGTTTGGTCTTCTTGCATTTTGTGAGCTGCCATTTGATGTTGATGGTCATGGCCTCGGCCCAATCAAAGATGGTCGGGTTCATACACTCCGAAGCAAGAAGTAACTGCGTCTTTGTGCCCTCGTGCGGTGTTTGGGACCCCGCAACCCGCATAATGGTGTGTAGCACTATTATCAGTGCTAGATCGAGGATGGCCTGAATTTCCACTTTCCTACTCCCTGTTCCTTTGCTTGCCCCGGGGCACATCCTGTTCATGACCATTTTCATACTTTCTCCTGAAGGCTTGGTACCAGTCAAAATAGGGACTGGACCCTTGCATGACAGTTCTGTGATGAAATATACATCTAATACTTCAAACTCAAGCTCTTGGTATCGAAGTTTGAATTCCCCTCATTCTCATCCCAAATACTGATGAGATATTGCAGCAATTCGAGCTGAGCCCGAAGACATGGCATCAAAAATAATTTTTTTAGCCCGCAATTTCTAAGAGCATTCATACATTGCTCGTTTTCCATTTCCAGTTCATCTTCTTCACTATGTTCTCTCTCTTTCCATTTGCTAACCATATTTTTTTCTAAATACCTACATCAATCAATCGTAGGAACATTATAAAGCTCCTTGGGTATTCAAAATTACATTTCATTGGTTCAATTTTGAGAAATTTTAGCCAGATTTTGAGTTGCATCGTTGGCGCGACTGTTTTTCTAATAGCCGCGCCAACTGGCGCGACCCCTGTTTAAAGAAGGGTGGATTGGTGCGGGTTTGTCCCGAAACTCGTGCCAATCGAGGATCCCTAAAATTTGATAATACTCCCCTAAAGGGCCTCAAATAACAGGTAAATGCAGTAAAATGTAACTTAAAATATGGGCAAGGAGGTCGGCTCTTTCCTGAACTGGATGAAATTCGATTTGGTCCACTGGATTGATCACACTCGTCGCCTCAAGATCGAAGCAGAAATGGGTCATTTTTGCTCTGCAAAGAGGTAAAAGTGAAAAGTAAATATTTTTTACCACTGTTGGTATTTTATAACTTTTCAAAGTCCTAAATAGGTTTTAAAACATGTTTGTCGATATATTTTCCCATTATTTTCGTGGAATATGTTTTACACGCGTCTTTTTGTGCAGCAACAAGTTTTTCGCATGGTTTTGACGAAGAGACAAGTTGTATTTTATACTTTTTCGGAATCAGTAAAAACACGAAAAAGGCACTACTGGGGTCACCTTTCAGCTCTTTTCTGACTCCCTAAAACTGAAAAAGATTGCTGAGTCGCTTGTCATTTTGAACTTGCTAAACTGGCTGCGAAGCGATATCTACCCAGTATACGTTTACCCCTTTTCAGGCTGGGATAGATTATTTACAAAAAAGGAATACCCTAGCCTGTCGCGACTAGGAGGTTTTTTCAGACACACTTTTATACCTTTTTGGATTTTAGGAACTATCCACGAAAAGGGAATGTTGGAGTTTTCTTTTCCGCCTTATTTTCAAACTCTTGAAATATGAAAAGATGTCGAGTTCTTCCTTTGTCAGACTCGATAAAAAATGATGACATCGGACTCTGTCATAATGATGCTACTTGAGTTTCTCCTTCCTAGGGCTCGTAAAATGTATTAAGTTGGATTTTTCCGAAGGACAAACTTACATAGCAAGCACATGCTATCCCCTTCAAGCTTGGTTTCAAAAATAATTGGGGTACTTGCCAGAAATGATGGGGGAAAACGAAACCGCTATTATAGTCGTGCTGGTAGTATGTCACTCTTGAACATGGAACTTGTTTGCATTCGTGTCGGGTTGGGGACATCTCATCTCGTTATCTGCTTGCCTCCATGGGTTTGGGTAATCCCTTTTGACCGCTCATCTACTCTTTGCCACGTCACCATGACCTCAGATCCCTTGATGTCAAAGACTGCCAAATCCAATGTCGTGCCACCAATATGTTCAAGAGAAGTTTTGCCTCTACAGTTTTCAACCTCCCTCTTATTCTTTGTTGGTATTGATTCACAAATATCATGTTCCTTTGTCTCGTGTCGATGATGTGGGAAACATTATGGCCCACCTTTGATCAAGGTTGCTTCCTGTCGACTTCAGCTCGTGATCCAGGAAATTGATCTAGAGACTCCTTTTAGGTACCTTGGAGCCTTCATGCCTCAATGGTAGGTTCTTCGCATTCGGCACAAGGTTTTCATTATTGGCCTTTGATCAGATGATTCTACAGGTGTTCGATGCCAGATCCCTATTCACATTCCGTGAATTGTACCTCTTGTACCTTGAGAGCCATTGTCATTATTGGTGTTTTCTCTCGCGTTTGTTAATAGTTTTCATCATTAGTTGGTAATCAGATGATGTTCTTGCATGTTTGACTTCAACTCACATATTGCATGTTCAAACTTGTACTTTTTTTGGGTCAAGATGGAGCGCAAGACCCTGGATTTTGTCTGATGAGATCCAGGCAGTGGTTCTTTGTGGATTGTTATGACTTATTACATGAGTCTTTTGATTGGATGGCTGTGACCATACCTGATTCTATCTATTGATCCCTACTACTGGATGGCTATGTCCATACCTCAGGTCTCATTGTTTATACACTCTATTACGGATGGCTACGCCCATACCACATGTCATATATCAGAGATATTTATTCTATTTGTACTCATAGGTTTTTCGATGGTAGTGTTTTCAGTTGAACGCGTTCTCATAAAGAATTTCACTCCTCCCTCTCTCTTGGACCTCATGCTTTAGGGGGCATATGGTACACAACATTTTGTCACCGTCCCTACAATCCTTCATCTCGTGCATTGGAGGGCTATTCCCATGACCTGTGAATAGTAAAATGTCCTGAAAACACCTTGATGGCATCCTTCTGCATAAGGGCAAGAATTCTCCTGAAGAACATTTCCTCAGAAAATCACTAGAAACATATGTTTGGGCATTGGCACGCTTAGCCAATTCATCACTCCCGCCGACCTAGGAAATTTACACTAAGCCTATGCCACTTGGCGCTCTGTCCCTTTGTATTGCCCATGCCAAGCCTATTAAGGAATGTTTTTTAACAATATAAGGCAGAAGTTTGATTCTAACAAATTCAGAACGAATCATCAAAAAGAGGTTGGGTTGTTTGGCTCTGGATCTCCCTGATTAAGAAGTGGTTTTCCACCTCTCATGGAACCTTCCTAAGAGATAGGAATCTCCCCCATGGTTATAGGGAGTCTAACCTCTCCTTCTCCCTCTATAAAAGCATGCCCTCTCTATTCACAACCTAGCTAAACATTTGGGAAGAAAACTATATCTGAGTGACTATTGAGAGCAAAGCCAAGGAGAACCCCGTAAGAGAAAGCGTCTTGTCTAAATTCTTGACAAGCTTTGTGAGACATGCTCCGTTGGAAGCCCTGCCAAAGGAAGAATGCGACGTTGGAACTCGGTTGTAATCTTTCTTTCATATTTTAATATATGCTCGACTACGCTATTGGTTCCACTATTGTATTGTTTATCTGTGTAATGAAATTTATTTCAATCTTTTTCGACTGATTGATAGTTACATGTTTGAATTATTACATTGTATGCTGTCGTTTCTTCTCTGCATGTGTATAGGTTTCCGGATGCGGTGAGTGAAACGATCGTGATCTATCAAGCTAGGAACAGGAAGTAGCACTTCTTCTTCGACAACAACAACGTAGGACTTGAGGTAGGCTATCTATCATAGCTTCATCTTTTGTAACTAGGAATTGATATCGTACTGTGTTTTGTTTGTTTCTAGACCCACTCTAGGGCTAGTGGGATCACCTCTGTCCGCAGGGGAGATTTACCTCTCCAACACTCTTATCCATTTCAAACCTGTAAACTTGAGTAGTTTATCAAAAATACATTCACCCTTACTCTTAAGTATTGGGTAAGGTTTCGGTACAAGCCTCATGTTAATATATCAATAATCTAGCGTGTTTTTATTAATTCACTGGACCTTATTAATTCAACACTGGCGTGAAAGGTTAGAAATGGGTTTAAGGTGAGATTAGGTTGGGATTCTTGGCTAGGTAATGGGCATGCCCATCACTTGACCCAAGGACTTATATATTTTCTTTGAGATATATGTATCTCAAGACTTTCCCATATCAACAGCCCAGTTAGGACCTCTATATGGTGCCAAGTTTGGTTAACCGCTAAAGAATTGAAAAATGATCAGGAATTTAGTGAGAATTGGAGAGGTTATCTTGATCCTATATTTGTGGCTCGTGTTATACTTTCCAAGAATAATAATGAGTTATTTTGGGCTCAATATCCAATAGGAATTTATACTCCCAATATGTGGTATCTTAACCTAAATATGGTTATAGTGGAGGAGTCAAGGGAGTGGTGATGGAGAGGAGTTTGGAAGGTGAAGTTTTTAGAAAAATTATTTCCTGTTGATGTGGTGTCTCCTTGATAAAAAAAAAGCCCCTACTTGGGATCTACTGCATAATCATCACAATATCAACCCTAGATGGTGCTCCCTTTTTAAGTCGAATGATAAATCCATGTAGCATCAATTTTTTGAGTGCTCTTTTCTTTTCATATATGGAATTTTTGTATTTTTTTGTTTGGTCAGGAATGTGTTTGGAAAGGTCCCTATTTTGAGGAGAAGTGGTGGTATTAGGTCCAAAATAGGAATAAAAAATCTTATAAGTATTTTCCTCTAGTTATCTCTTCAGGTGTTTTCTTTGCAATAAATAAATAAAAAATTCATAACAAGCACTCCTATCCGGATGGGGCGGTATCCGAAGATTTGGCCATTCTTTCTCATATTTGTTAGCCATGTTTCTCCACCAGGAATAGACTTGTGATCCCAGAGGATCCTGATAAGTCTCTCCCATGGGCATCCTTTGATGGTGCGAAGAAAGGGAAAAATCTCACATGTGGTGGTTGTTTTATACTTTATTTATCTGATCTGCATTATTATAAAGTCATCCTAGGGAATGGGAGGGGAACACATAGTATGGTCGAGTTGTTATCTTTCCATTTTTTGTTGGATTTTTCTTGCGAGAAGGGTTGTTATCAGATCCAAGTGTTTGGTGATTCCTTGTTAGTTGTTAATTGGGTAAATGAAATACAAAAATGCTACTATTTGCACCTTTCCCACATTTTGGAGGATTTACAGAGGATAAATATTTCTCATGTATCTTTTTCTAGCACTTATATTTATAGGAAGGCCTTTAGCTAGATTGGAGGTTTTAGTCCATTGAGGAGGTTCTAAGCGATTATAATTAAAAAAAATTCCACCATCTATTCATGGATGATTTTGGCTCCTAGATTAAATAGCTACATGAGTCCTATATTTTTATCTTTATATTTTACATGTTGATGTCAGTTTTTGACAATGACGCTGAAGCCTATAAGGTTGAATACTCTGTTATTTTGTTAGAATGTATATGAGTTGTATTACTATGTTCCTTTTGAGTTTTTTTGCGAGGACCCTGGGGGTTGAATGTTGTAAAGATGTATTATCATGATGGTTGGATTGGTTTTTTATATTAGCCACTGTAAGGATTTCAGAATATCTCTCATGAATACACACTTTGTTGTGTATATACAAAATGTGATTTTTTTTAATATATAAATGAAATTACAGTTTTTCTTCTGGAAAAATTCATATTCATACAGGAAAATGATAGCATCTCACATCCCCCAATCTGTACTTCCATTAATCTTAATTATGTCTAATCAAAGGACACATGCAAATCTCGTATGTTAATTATGATTATAGTTTTACATAGATTTTCCTTATAATTTTAATTTAATTTTTTGGAGAAAAAAAAAATCCCGCTAAATACCTATCTATGACGAGATCTAATCAAACATTTTTTCACAACCATTGCATCAAATATAGGATAACATGTGCCCTATAACATGGATGTAGATGTATCATTTATGATAGGAGATATACATGAAAAAAAATAAAATACATTTACAAATGATTTAGAATATATGTTTAGTAAATATTTTTCAATTGGAATATTAAATTCATAAGATATGAAAATACAAAAAATATGTCATACTAATCTCATTTAAAAAATTATCTTGTATAATATATTTTGTTAGGCCATGACATTTATGCCTATAATAAGTGTTAATGTGAAACAACTGATTTGGAACTAGAATATAATAGCTAGATGTAGTGCATGGTATAGAATTAACATGGTTTAAAGTTGTATTCCTAGTGATTTAACAATATAACACAACAAATTTTGACAATGAGTTTTCAGGAACATGCTCTACTAAATAGATTGTGTGAGAGGGTTGATATTGCAATATTAGTGACCAAAATCCTATATCCAAGTTGATATGGTTTATGTGGAGGTAGGGGTGACAAGGGAATGTGGGTGGATAAAAGGGTTAGGCCATGAATTTGGAGCAAGTGTCCCTCCCAATGGTGTTGGAAACATGATGTTGGCATTGATGCCAAAATTTGAGTCAACTAACTATTGACATTGATGTCAACAATTATGGGTGAGCTTGTGCATTGTCCTAATGGATGGTTGACATGTTATAGTGTTGCAAATGGTTTGCATGGTGCTTCAAGATGTTGTGATGTAGGTGTAAACATATCTAGAAGGTGACATTTTTAGCTTTTCCCAAGTTACGGAAAAAATGTTGATTAAAAATTGTCATTCATCATTGGCAACCTCTATTTCCGATGTATAATATGCATCCGTAACCCAAATTACCCGTTGATAATTTGTGTCTGCATTCCCAAAAATGGAAAATGGATTTCCCTGCACTATGCCCAAATACCTTAGTCTTCACTATTATTTTTATCCATCTGTATTCTCCCATGGTTTTGTTATTGGTCTAATACTATCAAAATATACCATAGTAAATTTCTATGGTAAATTTATGGGTAAGATAGATCTATCCATCAAGAGAAGTGTATAAATAGGCAAATATTGCATCAAATGGGTAGACATCTAAGCCATTAAGGGCTATTTTCCAATGGATTGATCTAGGTAATTTTTTTTGTATTTTGGTAGTTTTTTAGAAGTAATATTTACCCTTTCTCTGTTTTGAGAGACTGGAGGGTTCCTAAATACTCTTGGAATGATAAAGAATTGAATGGTTTGAAGTTTATCTTGGAATAATGTCAATATAAGGGTAAAATGATCATTATGGTGTTATGTGGATCACATTTATCTAGTGCATAATAGTGAATGCATTAATATTCAATCTCGTGAACAATAAATATAAACTATTCTAAAGTGTGTATTAATGTCTAAGACCGTGATTCCACATGGTGGCATATCTCATTATTTAATTGTTATTTTATCTTGATATTGTTTTAACATAGGTACCTAAATGATCTAGTCATGTTCTAAATATTTTATTCTGTCCTAGCACAAATGAATTTTGGTGAGTCCAATATGATGCGTATGGTTCGATGCCTTCCTCTATCTTGGCACAACTGCATGATTATGGATCAATGGAAATTATTAATGCATATATCATCTAACCTTATTTGAGGTGTGTTGTGGCCAGCAACAACCCCCCTTTTTATTTAAGTATTAGTAATAATACTAAATATGAGGGGACCCTTAGTCAAAAAATCCAAAAAAAAATTAATTAGTGCTTGTTTCCTTTCTCAAATAAAACTTACTATCATAACTTATGGAAATTGCTTAGGAAATCATTAAATACACTTAAGTTTATGATAAATTAGAATAAAATCTTCTCTTTGAAGAAAATATCGCATCTATCTCAATAAGTAGACATCCTTTGTAAGGCAGAATCTTTTAAATTGCGATTTCAAGATATTACGATAACGCGATCCCAAAAAACTATGCATTAAAATACTCATCGCAAACCACATATCACAGAAAAGATGTTTAACAAATACTTTTCATATATAATATTTTGCGATTTTGCGATTTTGCGATATTGCGATTTCGCGATGCTATGAGACTGCGATACGTGAATATTGTGATTTGCAATATTGCACAGCAAATCGCAGATCGCAATGTCGCAGATTCTTAAAAGCTCGTTGTCCAAAGAAAATCTTTTCATAAATCAATATCCGTTATACGCTTTAAATGATTGAATTAATGAATGGATTGTCAATTATCGATAAAAAGGATTTTGTTTTGATTGAAAGGTTGTTTCATGTTAAAATAATATATTTCATCCGCCTTTAGCATTTAAAACTATCCCGTCACCTTTCTCATGTCATTACTCTCACTTAATTCGTAAAACCGTAGGCGCGAAGGAGAAGAAAGTCATACAAAGCATTCACAGAGTATAATGGGAAAGAAAGAGAAAATTCCAAGTTCTAAAAACAAAGATATGGCTTCCCTGTATGCAGATACTGCTTGCAATAAGGATGCCAGTATCACCACCTAGGAGGGAATGCATAATCTGCTCGAAGAATAAAATCCCAGGGTAATGGAAGTTGCGGCTACTGCAGGTTCAAGTAATTCATCTGAAGCATCGCTTACAGAATTGGCTTGTTCATTTTTTCACCGGATAGCAGCAAGACCAAGAATTCTTCCATATACAGATATGGTAAAATGGGCGTTGGATAGCACCAATATTTCAGACAGGAAATTTAGAAGTCTAGATCAAGAGCTCATCAGGTCATTCACTACAGAAGATTTGAGGCTTATGTATCACTTGCCGGAGCCTCAGGCGACTTACAACAAACAATTTATGGAGAAATTTGCCAGGGAAAATGAAAATTTGGCGGAATGCACAAAGGAATCGACCAAAAGAGATGAACCATTGAAGAAAGACAAACACGGTATGTACAGTACTGGTTCACTCACCTCTCCCTATTTTTTTGCTGCTGCTATGTTATCTAGGATTTTTGGAAAGCCTGACATAAATAAGGTCTTCCCTGAATGGCTTCCATTATTAAATGCTGCTGTTAATGCTACCATTGTAGACTGGGCCAAAATACTATCTGATAATTTCACCACTGCTATTTTCAATTACCAGTCTAAACGGACTGTCTCTCAGAGGATTTATCCTCCTTTTTATCTGTCTGCCTATGTTATGGATTCTATCTACTTTGTTTCTAAATTCCCTTTAATGGGTTGGCAATGGAAAATTCATGATCCTTTGCCTATTCATGTGTATCACAAAGAACTGTGGGAATCAAAATTTGTTCCTCATTTTTACAAGATTTTCCATGGCATAATGTTGCCGCTGTACAGAATATTGTATAATAAGGATGCTCCAAGGTTTTCCCCGGAAGCAGAAGTCGACATTCTCCCTGTCGCACGGTGGTTTGGAGAAGAGTTGTTTACCTATGTGCGGGTTTTTGGAAGCTCTTCTTCTCCTCACGTTTTGTCCTTGTATGTTCTGGATAAACTTATAGCTTGGGAAATTGCATACCAAACCTGTGGTGAAGGAGGTTTGACAAAGGAATTAAAGGATAAGAAGAAGGCCATCTGGCCACAATTTCCCGTAGCCTGTGGACCATTTTCATTGTTTTATGTTGGTCATGCATTCAAAGAGGTAAGCAATATTACATGCTTACAACTGTTCAAGTTTTAAAGAAGGCTATTTGATCCATATGATATTGTCAAATATTTCACCACTTCAGTTAAGGTGAGAACATTTTCTGGAGAAGAAGATCCTTTTGATGATATGTTTCAAGAAAAAAGTTCATTTAAAGAAATTTTGCATTTAGCTCAAACATAGTTTTCCCTAGAAGTATTTCAGGAATTTAAAATCTATAGAGAAAGAAGATTGACTACTATCCCTTTGGATAATTTACGTTTGGAACCCGCAAGGGAACCAACTCCTAGTGTCAGTCTCAATGGTAGCTCCAATACTGACAGGTCTAAATCAAAGTCTGACAAAGAAACTTCTGAACATTCTCAAAAGTCTGATAAAGATGAAGGCTCAGTGAAAGATACAGCTCAGTCAAAAGAGCTTTCACAACTACAGACTTCAATGAATCTTCCACCTCTCACTGTACAACAACCATCCACCAGCACTCAATTAGATAAAGAATGGGAAACGTTTAATGAATTGATTAGTGTTGAAGGATAGAATACACAAACCCCTGTACAAACAACAAAAGTTTTAAGCATGGGAATAAGCTGCAATATAACAAGCACAGAGCATATACCTATCACTCCCTCTTCTGAAATTGTACTTAATATAGAAGACATTCCTCCTCTGGATGTATTCTATAGCCCGCAGTATAAAGCAGTAGTGAGAAAGCAAAGAAAAAAGAGAAATTTAGAGAGCACAATCTCTACTAATGCAGAACAATTAGATGTCTTATGGAAATATCCTACTATGGATTCTACTGAGAATCTTACCAAGTTATCTCAGATTATAGGAGCTTATGCCTCCACAACTATTGACAAAGCATCTGAGGTACGACTATTATTAAATGAAAAAGAAGATCATATTCAAGTTCTGCAACAAAAATTGCAACAAGCTCATGCTAGCAGTGAAGCACAGGTAAAACTTGAAAAGTTACAACAAGAGCTTCAAGAGATGCAAATCGGATATCAAAAAGGTTTAGCCAATAAAGAGAAAAAAATACAGATTATCCGAGAAGAGCACAAAGATGATCCCAAACTTCCAGAATTTATTTCAGAATCTATTTCTTTAAACAACCAACTACTGCAACAACAAGATGTATTATGCCAGAAAATCTCGCAATGGAACTATTTTTGTCTAGAAAGTGATAAAATCACTAATCATGTCGTATAATTACGACATGATTATGATTTAACTAATGAAAGAGTTACTAATTATTTGGCATGGAAAAATACAGAGGAAGGAAAAAGAGCTGGTGCACCAATTATCAATAACAGTCATAAAGAAATACTTTTCAATAATTGGTATGCACAGATCAGAGAGGCAGAGAAAGCGACAGAGGAGTCAGCTACAGCAGCTGGCAATATTACTGATTGTGTAAATGAGAATTTTCACAAGGCTAATTTTATTTCAGAAACTATTCTGGGATATCTTCCACAGGCACAGCAATTGCAAATAGAATGGAAACAAAAGGCGGAAGAAAAAGAAAAATCAATTCAAAAATTGACAAGATTAAATTGGGATTCTTACTGGACATATCTAGTAAAACCACACAGTCAATGCAGCACTCTTAATTGCATCATTAATTCTGCTGAGAAGATTACGCCTACACTTTCCGATTCTGTCTTTTCAGGATAGTTGAAATCTGAAGTCGGCTAGCCAGCTCTTCTCAAAACAATGCTGGATGCTTGCAAATTCAGAGATCAAATTCATAAGTAGTTAGTTGATACTTTTCAATTTTAGATTTAGTTTCAGTTTTATTTTATTTTTGCCTAGAAAAAGGAAGGTCATTTAAATCGAATCCTAAATTTTTTTAATAAACTATAATTAGATTTAGCTAGTAGTATTTAAACCCTTCTCATGCATTTAGAGAAGGGTCCTGAAATTTGTCAAAAAAATATCCTCAGAACATGCACTTTTGCACCCTCAGAGGAGGTTTTGATGAATGAATGGAACAAGATTTATTGATATCTGTGTCTAATATATGTTACTGATGTTGCATTTATGTACTCTTAATCGATGTTGGATTAGAAAGAGATAAATCATTATTGCTTCGAGCTCATGAGTAGAACCAGTTATAAATGGTACTTTTATCTCTTAACTGTTTCTGTTTCTGTGTTAAAAGTGATACTTATGTTCAGTTATTTATATATTGATGCTTGAATGCTTGAGTTATCATTCGGCACTTTTGTACGGTGATAACTATTTATTTGTGCTTGATGTATGAATAGCTTATTATGCGATATGTTTTTCACAACTGTTTCATCTAACTTTTTATATGAAATGGTTTATCTTTATTGAATTCTTTTCTAATAATAATTGAATGATGTTTATTATCAATTTTTATTTGAAATTGTTTTAGATCGCATAAATAGAAAGATTTACATCCCGGGTTAGTTTTAGAGTTAGATATTTCTTAGAATACAGTTTGCATATGAATAGATTAGAAATATATTAAAAGCATTTTACATAGGAATTTTAGAAAATAAATATCAAATCTCAAACCTACACACACATATTGGGAAACTGGTCCCATTATCCCCAGTTGGACCCACTACACCAAACGGAAAAGGAGCTGCTAACCAAGGTTCGGACCGGGTGGGTATCCCCCTTGTTGTAGACCCAATTTTCGGGGCTTCAACATATTTTGTGCTAGAAGGAGGGCCATGAACTATGAATTGCAAGTGAATCTAAATCTAAATACCATTCTGAGAGTAAATCACCCTCACCATCTTCCCCGACTTCTCCATCACACTCAGAAATTTTAAATCTAGAACTAGAAGTTGAAAGAAGAACAGACACTGCTACAAGCCCTGACGTTTCAGACAAATCTGCTATTGAACCTCCGGAAGTTGAATCTTTGATTCATAAACTTCAGGGATTTTCAATATCACCTCAAAGGTCTGATAAATCTCAAGGCAGTGTGACTTAACAATATAATGCTGCTCATCCCCTTTCTAGATTACAGAGTGAAAAGCTTGGCATTCAGACAACTGAATTACCTCTACCTACAAGAAAAAGAGCTAGGAAATCACCTAAAGGGTCTGATAGTGAGACTCTTTCATCATCCATCTCAAAATATTCATCACGAAATCAACCACCCACTTCTCCACCCCAGAATATTGTCCATCAGTCCACTCAATCTTCCACATCTCCTTCTCAAATCATAATATCTTCATCTTCTCAATCACAAATATCATCTTCTACACTTTCCTCTGTTAGTAGTTCAGCGATGGCCCAAATGCCATGGAATAATCCAGGGGTAGTCTTAATGCCTGCACCCTTGAGTCAATTACCAACCCATCATGAAAAATGGCTGCCTAAGTTTAATCCTGAAGCAGGCATGCTAGCAGAAGAACATATCAACAACTTTATGATATCCATAAACCTCAATGGAGTTATTAATGAAGATGCTGTTGTCTGACTTTTTCCTTATACCCTACAAGGAGCAGCTGGATCATGGTATTTTTCGATACCATCTGGATCTATCACTACTTGGGATATCTTTCAAGATCAATTTTTAACTAAATTTGGTGACGACAGGTCTACAACAACATTGATCAATGATTTATCTAATCTTAGAGCTGATTCAAAAGAACTTGTCAAGGATTTCAATTCACGTTTCAATAAATTGTTAAACAAAATTCCTACTGCTTCCAAGCCTAGCAAAGAAGTGCGAAGTGAATGGTACATTTCTTCTTTACCATCAAAAATAGCAATCTTTGTTGACAGGGCTAAAAAAACAACTTTAGAAGACAATATGAAGGAAGCAATAGCAGTAGAGAAACGAATCATTGCTTTAGGAAAGAAAAATGCAATAGAAGAATGAAAATCTAAGAAGGTCACTTTTAAAGAAGATCCCAAGAAAAAACAACCAAAAGATCCATTTGATTTAGAAGGATTGCAGAAAGTTTTGAAAACCATGTCTAACGAAATGGTTGACATTAAGAAACAAGTGGCAGAAACATCTTCTAAAAATTCTTTGAAGCCTTTTAGAAGAAATCCTTCAAATGATCTAAAGCCACCAAATGCTATTACAAATGCTGAATCAGAAGAAGAAGAAGAAGAAGAAACTGCTACTAAAGAAACAACTGATGAAGAAGAAGTTGTAGAAGTCCAAGGTATGTGGGATTTCATCCTCCCGGATGAGGAAGATCAAGAAGCATCCCCGGTTAGCACTCGAAGTAGAAATCAGCTTGATCCTCCTCAAACTACTCCTAAGCCAAAGAGCACAAGCCCATTGACTAAGGAAAAAGTTGTACCCAAGAAAAGGACATCTAAAGCAATTCAAACTAGCCCAGTCCAAACAGATTCATCAATTCCATCAAGAACACTAATTGTTCCGGATGAAATGGAATATAACATTATAGAAGATATGAAGAGGACTAGGGCTAACATCACTTTGTATGAATTGAGCAAGTTAAAGCACCAGCAAAAGGTAATTTTGAAAGAATTACATGCTATACCAGAAAAACCTTTTCCCGATCCTATAATTTCTCAAGCTTCCAATGAAATGGGAAAACCTCCAACTAATTCGATTAGTAAAGTTGATCTTGAAAATATCGCTTTAATTGGAGGAAGATCGAGATTTCATACTCCTCCATTTCTTCTTACTTATGAAGTTTTCAATAAAAATTTACATAACTGTTTAGTGGATTCTGGAGCTTCATCTAATATTTTACCAAAATCAGTATGTGCAAAATTAAACATTCAACCAAAAAAATATGCTGTACGCATAGTGCAATTAGATCGATCACAGGTTGAAGTGATTGGTGAATTAAATTAGGTTACCATACGGCTGTCATCAAACCCAAAGGTATGTCAAGTCATTGATATTTTAGTTGCAGATATTCCATAATTTTATGGCTTAATTCTTAGCAGAGATTGGTCAGAAAAACTTCATGGATACTTTGCAACCGATTGGTCGCATATGTGGCTTCCTTACAATGGTAAACCAAATCAGATAAAGGTTGAACGAGAAAAGCATCAGAAATACATAGTAACAGAATTGGAAGGAGAGAATGAACCAGTTGCATACAGCAGTAATATCATTGGCAATTACTCAGTTGATTCTTTCTTAGGAAATTTTAACACTCATACTTCACCTTATTTAGAACATTCTGTTTTATCTCAAATAGAGAATTTTTCTCAGACAGATAGTTCTAAATGTATTAATGTTGTAGATACTCCTGTAAATAAATATTTATTTTGGAAATTATTTTTTGATGGTTCTAAGTCTAATGAAGGAGCAGGAGCAGGATGCGTGTTGGTTAGTCCAGAGGGAAACAAAATTATGCTAACTTGTAGACTTGAGTTTGAATGCACTAATAACACCGCAGAATACGAGGCTTTAATCCAAGGATTATATAAAGCAATCGGATTAGAAATCAAATATATACAAGTTTTCGGTGATTCAGAAATTGTAATCAAACAGGTATGCAATACTATACACTATTTATCAGGTCATTTAAAGCATTATCAATCTTTAGTTCAAGATCTGACTGAACATTTTATAGCATTTAATATTTCACCAATTCCTAGAATCCAGAATGCTAGTGCAAACCTCTTAGCCAATGTAGCCTCTAAGCTTATTCCTGCAGAAGACTTTAGTCCTGATCGATTTTCAATTGAATTAATCTTTCTACCTTCGATTCCTGAAAACGTTACCAATTGGAGAATTTTAAACGATGATCCTGATATTGTAAGCTTCCTCACATCTGAAGGATCTTATACCAATCAGATAATTGATGAAGACCAACATGACAAACAATTACAACATGATAGCACTAATAATGCTATTCCAAAGTCAATAGTCAAGTTAGAAGACCTTTATGATTTGAAAGACCGATTTAAAATATCTACCAATTCAAAATTACAAAGTTCAACTTTGAATTATGAATTAGTAAATCTAGGAACTAATACCAAACCACAGAATATCAACCTAGGCCTTGATCTAGCTCCTGAAGAAAAATTAGCATATGTTTGTCTTTTGAAACAATATAAAAGTGTCTTTGCTTGGAACTACGATGAACTCAAAACTTATGACACTTCTATTATCCAACATACCATTCCAATGATAAATGATGAAAAACTTGTACAACAAAAGCTGAGAAAAATCCATCCCAATCTAGAAAATCAGATCAAATCTAAACTCAATAAGTTATTGAAAGCCAAAATTATTTTTCCTGTTCGACATTCTAAATGGGTTTCCAATATGGTTCCTGTTAGAAAGAAGAACAAAGATATTAGAATTTGCATTGACTTTCGAAATCTTAATAAATCTTGCCAAAAAGATAATTTTCCTTTGCCTCCAATGGAGCAAATATTACAGGCAGTTGTAGGATCTGAATTAATGTCTTTCTTAGATGGTTTCTCTAGCTACAATCAAGTGTTAGTCCATCCTGATGATCAATGGAAAACTACATTCAGAACCAAATGGGGAACTTATGCATATCAAAAGATGCCTTTTGGTCTAATCAATGCTGGTGCCACATTTCAGAGAGCCATGGACATCACTTTCAAGGGATTAGTTAACAAATCAGTGGTAATTTACTTGGATGATATAACTGTATATTCCAAAAAATGAAGTAATCATCTTAAAGATTTGAAGCAGATCTTCCAACGTTGTCAAAGGTATGGAATTTCACTTAATCCGAAAAAATCCTTTTTTTCATTAAGTGAAGGAAAACTTCTTGGATTCATAGTGTCAAAATCTAGAATTCATATTGATCCTGATAGAATCAAGGAGATTTATGAAATATCTTTACCTCACAATAAGAAAGCTATGCAATCTTTCCTTGGCCAAATTAATTTTGTAAAGAGATTTGTACTGGATTTTTCAAGAATAGTATCTCCTTTACAAGCAATGATAAAAAAAAATCCAAACTTTAAATGGGGTCAAAACGAATATGAAGCATTCAATATAATAAAAAAAGCAATTATTAATGCTCCATCTTTAGCAACTCCAAATTTTTCCGATCCTTTTATTTTGTATACATTTGCCTCTGATAAATCTTACGCTGCAATACTTACTCAAGAAAATCAAGACAAAGCAGAAGCCCCAATTGCTTTCTTCAGTTCAAATTTACAAGGAGCTGAGTTGAATTACTCAGATGTGGATAAACATGCCTATGTTGTTTTCAAAGCAATCAAGTATTTCAGACCTTTTTTACTTAAAACCCATACAAAAATCATAGTACCGTTTCCAGCGGTAAGAAATATTTTAGTCCAAAAAGATGTGGGTAAGAAAAGAGCTAATTGGATTACTGCCTTACAATAATATGATGTTGAGATCAAACCAGCAAATATTGTAAGAGGTCAAGGCTTTTGCAAAATATTAGCTGGAGCATCACAAATTTTTGAAAAATCATCTAAAGAGATACAAACGTATGAGGTAAGCCTAAACGATGTTGAATCATTATATGCTGATATCATTTTTTATCTAAAGAATGGATATGCTCCTCCAAATATCAATCACACCAAGAAAAGAGCTCTAAGGTTGAAGGCTAAACAATATCAGCTTGTAAACGATGTTATTTTTAGAATGAATTACGATTATGTTCTTCTTAGATGTCTGGAGAAATCTGAAGCTGAAAAAGTCTTGCAGGAACTTCACGATGGGCCAGCAGGTGGACATTATGCTGGAGATGCTACTGCACACAAAATTCTTCGTGCAGGCTATTACTGGCCTACATTATTCAAAGATTCACATAGCTATGTAAGAAAATGTCAAATTTGTCAAACTGCAGCTGGAAGGCAAAAGAAACCATCATTTCCATTACAACCAGTGAACATTAAACAACCTTTTGATCAATGGGGATTGGACATAATAGGTGAGATCGTTCCTCACTCTTCCAAACAACATAGGTATATCATTACAGCAACTGATTATTTTATGAAATGGGTAGAAGCAGTCCCTCTCAAGATTGCTAATGCTGAACATATCATCGAATTCATAGATCATTTCATAATTACCAGGTTTGGTTTACCTTCTGCTTTAATGTTTGATAATGCATCATATTTTTCTGGTAATGCTATGACTGATTTTGCACTCAAAAGAGGTTTTAAACTTAAATACTCTGCCAATTATTATCCACAGGGAAATGGATTAGCTGAATCTACAAATAAAAACTTAATTAGAATCATTAAGCGAACCATTGATCAAAATCATAAAAATTGGCATAAGTCTTTAACATATGCTTTATGGGCAAATCGAATAACACAGAAGGCTTTTATTGGTACTTCTCTCTTTAACTTAGTTTATGGGAAAGAAGTAGTTCTTCCAACTCATTTAGCAATTCCTTCTTTAGCCTTAGTTCAATATATTAATGCAGAACCAACTTCTTCCATACAACTAAGACAGATGGAAATAATTAAGTTAGAAGAACAACGAGAAAAAGCCAAAATAACTCATGCTCATCATCAAGCATTAGTAAAAGCTTCCTTTGATTCAAACATGATAACCAGAAAAGACTTTCAGGTTGGAGATCTTGTTTTAAAATGGGACAAGGCTCATGAGGAAAAAGGAAAACATATGAAATTTCAACGGATGTGGCTTGGTCCTTTCCAAATTGCAGAAATCATAGGTCCATCTACTTTTATGTTACAGGATTTAGCAGGTAAAAGAGAATCTTTGCCTGTTAATGGACAAATTCTCAAAAAATATTTTCCATAGGAGATCATTCTTCTATTTTGTATATTAGTTTCCTTTATCGTCATAAATAAAACGAGTTGTTAATGGTTACCTTTGGAATTCAAAAAAAAGATACAAATTCTCTTTTTTAGACGTTGTTTCTTCACTTTTACAAATATAATTCTTTTTAGAATATTGATCATTGTTATTCAAAGATATAGTTAAAAAAAACTTTAGCCTAGAAATGATACTAGTTTCAACTTTGAAAACTTTGATGAAAGGCAACTTTTAGTGAAAGATTGTTTCATTTCAGTTCAATGAAAGGTATCAATAACAAAAAAAAATTTCTCTGTAGAAAAATTCTTCCCAAAAACTCTACCATTGTCGTCCAGAGCTATCTTAAGGAAACAATGATTTCCTCCCCACTTAGGAAATTACAACGTTCGGGGAATTATCCAATAATACACTTAACTTAAAGAGTAAGAGGCCTCATCACGAGCCGACTTATCATGATCATAGATATTATAGTTTGCTGAATTTGCCAATACTGCATACTACAACAGGGAAATGACTCAAGATTGTTATAAATCAAAAGACAAGGGGTCTCATCACGAGCTAGCTTGTTCAGCAAAGTTATAAATCAAGTGAATGGCACTGTCATAAATTGGCTACCAAACCAAGACATTGTTCTTTAAGAATAAAAAGAGAAATAGAAGTAATAAGTATGAATATGGATTTCTCTTTGAAATCTGTATATTTCTCTAAGTAGGATACAGGATCATTGCTGGGTAACAGGTAACCCTATCGAGGCTATAAACGCTTGCTGGCAGCAGTGGCTCTACCTACGACAAATGAGCATATTTTAAGTTGATTTACAGAGAAACCTTTGTTTTTATCTTTATGAACTAAGTAATGACTGATGTAAATATAAGGACTAACTTGAGGAAGTGAATAATAAAAGTTGAATATAGAAGAAATGAAATATCATTTATGGATTAAAGCATAATGTACTTTGTCTTTTCATAGTAAAGTTTGATTTTCTGGAAAATTTTCTGTTTTGAAAAGTTTAGAAAATTCAAAAGAAAAGCAGTGATAACTAGTTCTTCCAAGTGAATCGCCAATTGTTGTGGCCAGCAAAAACCCCCCTTTTTATTTAAGTATTAGTAATAATACTAAATATGAGGGGACCCTTAGTCACAAAATCCAAAAAAAAATTAATTAGTGCTTGTTTCCTTTCTCAAATAAAACTTACTATCATAACTTATCGAAATTCCTTAGGAAATCATTAAATACACTTAAGTTTATGATAAATTAGAATAAAATATTTTCTTTGAAGAAAATATTGCATCTATCGCAATAAGCAGACATCCTTTGTAAGGTAGAATCTTTTAAAATTGCGATTTCGCGATATTGTGATAGCGCGATCCCAAAAAACTATGCATTAAAATACTCATCGCAAACCGCATATCGCAGAAAAGATGTTTAACAAATACTTTTCATATATAATATTTTGCGATATTGCGATTTTGCGATATTGCGATTTCGCGATGCTATGAGACTGCGATACGTGAATATTGCGATTTGCGATAATTGCGATCTTGCGATGATTTCGATTTGAGAAAACTGCAATTTGCGATATTGCGATATTGTGATATTGCACAGCAAATCGCAGATCGCAATGTCGCAGATTCTTAAAATCTCGTTGTCTAAAGAAAATATTTTCATAAATCAATATCCATTATACGCTTTAAATGATTGAATTAATGAATGGATTGTCAATTATTGATAAAAAGGATTTTGTTTTGATTGAAAGGTTGTTTCATGTTAAAATAATATATTTCATCCGCCTTTAGCATTTAAAACTATCCCGTCACCTTTCTGATGTCATTACTCTCACTTAATTCGTAAAACCACAGGCGCGAAGGAGAAGAATACCATACAAAGCATTCACAAAGTATAATGGGAAAGAAAGAGAAAATTCCAAGTTCTGAAAACAAATAGATGGCTTCCCTGTATGCAGATACTGCTTGCAATAAGGATGCCGATATCACCACCTGGGAGGGAATGCATAATCTACTTGAAGAAGAAAATCCCAGGGTAATGGAAGTCGCGGCTACTGTAGGTTCAAGTAATTCATCTGAAGCATCCCTTACAGAATTGGCTTGTTCATTTTTGCATCGGATAGCAGCAAGACCGAGAATTCTTCCATATACAAATATGGTAAAATGGGTGTTGGATAACACCGATATTTCAGACAGGCAATTTAGAACTCCAGATCAAGAGCTCATCGGGTCATTCACTACAAAATATTTGAGGCTTATGTATCACTTGCCGGAGCCTCAAGTGACTTACAACAAACAATTTATGGAGAAATTTTCCAGGGAAAATGCAAATTTGGCGGAATGCACAAAGGAATGGACCAAAAGAGATGAACCATTGAAGAAAGACAAACACGGTATGTACAGTACTGGTTCACTCACCTCTCCCTATTTTTTTTCTGTTGCTATGTTATGTAGGCTTTTTGGAAAGCCTGACATAAATAAGGTGTTGCCTGAATGGATTCCGTTATTAAATGCTGCTGTTAACGCTACCATTGTAGACTAGGCCAAAATACTGTCTGATAATTTAGCCACTACTATTTTCAATTACCATTCTAAACGGACTATCTCTCAGAGGATTTATCCTTCTTTTTATCTGTCTGCCTATGTTATGGATTCTATCTAATTTGTTTCTAAATTCCCTTTAATGGGTTGGAAATGGACAATTCATGATCCTTTGCCTATTCATGTGTATCACAAAGAACTGTGGGAATCAAAATTTGTTCCTCATTTTTACAATATTTGCCATGGCATAATGTTGCCGCTGTACATAATATTGTATAATAAGGATGCTCCAAGGTTTTCCCCGGAAGAAAAATTCGACATTCTCCCTGTTGCACGGTGGTTTGGAGAAGAGTTGTTTACCTATGTGAGGGTTTTTGGAGGCTCTGCTTCTCCTCACATTTTTCCCTTGTATGTTCCGAATAAAATTATAGCTCAGGAAATTGCATACCAAACCTGTGGCGAAGGAGGTTTGACAAAGGAATTAAAGGATAAGAAGAAGGCCATCTGGCCACAATTTCCCATAGCCTGTGGAGAATTTTCATTGTTTGATGTTGGTCATGCATTCAAAGAGGTAAGCAATATTACATGCTTACAACTGTTCAAGTTTTCAAGAAGGATATTTGATCCATATGATATTATCAAAGATTTCACCACTGCAGTTAAGGTGAGAATATTTTCTGGAGAAGAAGATCCGTTCGATGATATGTTTCAAGAAAAATGTTCATTTAAATAAATTTTTCAATTAGCTCAAACACATTTTTCCCCAGAAGTATTTCAAGAATTTAAAATCTACAAAGAAAGAAGATTGACTACTATCCCTTTGGATAATTTACGTTTGGAACCCTCAAGGGAACCAACTCCTAGTGTCAGTCTCAATGGTAGCTCAGATACTGACAGGTCTAAATCAAAGTCTGACAAAGAAACTTTTTAACATTCTCAAAAGTCTGATAAAGATGAAGGCTCAGTGAAAGATACAGCTCAGTCAAAAGAGTTTTCACAACCACAGACTTCAACCACGCCATAGTTGAATCTTCCACCTCTCACTGTACAGTAACCATCCACCAGCACTCAATTAGATAAAGAATGGTAAACTTTTAATGAATTGCTTAGTGTTGAAGGACAGAATACACAAACCCCTGTACAAACAACAAAAGTTTTAAGCACAAGAATAAGCGGCAATATAACAAGCACAGAGCATATACCTATCACTCCCTCTTCTGAAATTGTACTTAATATAGAAGACATTACTCCTCTAGATGTATTCTACAGCCCGCAGTATAAAGAAGTAGTGAGGAAGCAAAGAAAAAAGAGAAAGTTAGAGAGCACAATCTCTACTAATGTAGAAAAATTAGATGTCTTATGGAAAGATCCTACTACGGATCCTACTGAGAATCCTACCAAGTTATCTCAGATTACAGGAGCTTATGCCTCCACAACTATTGACAAAGCATCTGAGGTACGACTATTATTAAATGAAAAAGAAGATCAGATTCAAGTTCTCCAACAGCAATTGCAACAAGCTCATGCTAGCAGTGAAGCACAGGTAAAACTTGAGAAGTTACAGCAAGAGCTTCAAGAGATTCAAATCAGATATCAAAAAAGTTTAGCCGATAAAGAGAAAAAAATATAGATTATCCGAGAAGAGCACAAAGATGATCCCAAACTTCCAAAATTTATTTCAGAATCTATTTCTTTAAATAACCAACTACTGCAACAACAAGATGTATTATGCCATAAAATCTCGCAATGGAACTCTTTTTGTCTAGAAAGTGATAAAATCACTAATCATGTCGTAGAATTATGACATGATTATGATTTAACTAATGAAAGAGTTACTAATTATTTGGCATGGAAAAATACAGAGGAAGGAAAAAGAGCTGGTGCACCAATTATCAATAACAGTCATAAAGAAATACTTTTCAATAATTGGGATGCACAGATCAGAGAGGCAGAGAAAGCGGCAGAGGAGTTAGCTACAACAGCTAGCAATATTACTGATTGTATAAATGAGAATTTTCACAAGGCTAATTTTATTTCAGAAACTATTCCGGGATATCTTCCAGAGGCACATCAATTGCAAACAGAATGGAAACAAAAGGCAGAAGAAAAAGCAAAATCAATTCAAAAATTGACAAGATTAATTGGGATTCTTACTGGACATATCTAGTAAAACCACACAGTCAATGCAGCACTCTTAATTGCATCATTAATTCTGCTGAGAAGATTGCGCCTACACTTGCCGATTTTGTCTTTTCAGGACAGTTGAAATCTGAAGTCGACCAGCCACCTCTTCTCAAAATAATGCTGGATGCTTGCAAATTCAGAGATCAAATTCATAAGTAGTTAGTTGATACTTTTCAATTTTAGATTTAGTTTCAGTTTTACTTTATTTTTTCCTAGAAAAAGGACGGTTATTTAAACGGAATCCTAAATTTTTGTAATAAACTATAATTAGACTTAGCTAGTAGTATTTAAACCCTTCTCATGCATTTAGAGAAGGGTCCTAAAATTTGTCAAAAACTTATCCTCAGAACATGCACTTCTGCACCCTCAGAGGAGGTTTTGATGAATGAATGGAACGAGATTTATTGATATCTGTGTTTAATATCTGTTACTGAGGTTGCATTTTTGCACTCTTAATGGATGTTGGATTAGAAAGAGATAAATCATTATTGCTTCTAGCTCATGAGTAGAACCAGTTATAAATGGTACTTTTATCTCTTAACTGTTTATGTTTCTGTGTTAAAAGTGATACTTAGGTTCAGTTATCTATATATTGATGCTTGAATGCTTGAGTTATCATTCGGCACTTTTGTACAGTGATAACTATTTATTTGTGCTTGATGTATGAATAGCTTATTATGCGATATGTTTTTCACAACTGTTTCATCTAACTTTTTATATGAAATGGTTTATCTTTATTGAATTATTTTCTAATAATAATTGAATGATCTTTATTATCAATTGTTATTTGAAATCATTTTAGATCGCATAAATAGAAAGATTTACATCCAGGGTTAGTTTTAGAGTTAGATATTTCTTAGAATACAGTTTGCATATGAATAGATTAGAAATAGATTAAAAGCATTTTACTTAGGAATTTTATAAAAGAATTATCAAATCTAAAACACACACACACATATTGGGAAACTGGTCCCATTATCCCCTGTCGGACCCACTACACCAAACGGAAAAGGAGCTGCTAACCAAGGTCCGGACCGGGTGGGTATCCCCCTTGTTGTAGACCCGATTTTCGGGGCTTCAACAAGGTGATGAAAATCATTGATTTTACAAATTCATAAGATTCTGACAAAGGGTGCTCTTCTTCCCATACTTATATCCTCTAATTTGGTGCATAAATGTGAAAACAAGAGCTCAATGATTCTATAGATGTGGTGATCATGAAAAATTGAGATTGATGACTTTTTCTATGTTCTATCATGGGAAATTACTGGTGTGATTGCGTGAGTAAACTGATGTGATTTATTAGTCCATATTACTAATCAGCGAGTGAAGAATAAGACAGTGTTGAGGTTTTATGGTGCAAAGTAATCTAAAATAAATTGAGCTGGGCATGAAAACAATGAAATCTAAGAGTTTATGATCCAATGGGCTTGAATGTATGGCTATAGATTCATTATTATGACCCATTTGATGCACTTGCATTTGATTGAGTTCCTGGAGTGTAAGGGGAGGAATTCCAGCTCCGAATCAGTGCAGATCATTACATTCACCATGCAAATATTTTGTGGTTAAGGGAGCATATGTATGGAAAGCATAGTAAATAAATCGAATCTGCTAGTTATGCGAAGGGTTTTTCCGTCTTATGAATCTTGCTAAACAAAATAGTGAATTAATCATTTGGTTGATAGGAGTAATGTTGTGACTACTTGGTAACCTTGGTTATTGCTTGGCTACCTTACTGACAGTGTGATAAGTGCTGACTTGATTAATATTGTTTATGTTTGTAACTTGAATGACAACTCATGTTTAAAGTTATACTTATATTAGTGATTACCAAACATGTTTTCTATCATGACAGTAGTCAAATAAGTTGTTGCTAAGAAATATGATGAATAGGTTAGAGATGGTATTTGGTTTCCAAAATCATATTTTTTTATTGTATTGCACATCATATGATAGGGGATGATTGGAACTTGTCATTTTATACTCTGTTTCTTGTCTATCAGTGACCTCTGAGCTTAATTTTGTGGAAGCTACTTTATTGAATTTTTCCATAAAATATTCAATGACATAATTTATGTATGAATTGAGTTGATTCTGGTTAACCTTTAAGGATTTTGAATATGGTTTTTTTGCTTCACGATTTGTTGAAGTGATGAACTAGACATTTGACTGAGTACTCCATGATTAAAAACTTCTATTTAGAGTTTATGCTATAAGAACTATTAAGGTAGACCATAGTAATTATTTGATGTGGAAAATTGGTACACTATTGAATAAAATGTCCGTGGAACAACTAAGATTCTTATATACTTTTGGTAAGCTGTTAAAGTATGGCATTGCTTCTAGTTATGTTGATGTTTTGATTCAAGGTGTTTCTAGCTAATAAAGGTTGTTGAGATGAGCTTGAAACTGATGACATGATGTTGTCACTAATGATATAACAAGTGTGTGGTTGATGATAGTATGTTTGAAATTAAAAACTGGATTTCGTATGATCAGGATTGTTGTTGCCAAGGATAATTATTAATTTTTTATATGTTAATGAAGATGTTTGTTATTGCTGGAATTTGAGTATCATTATGAAGTTTTGTGTGGTACCTAATGTTTATGTAAGAGGTATGTGGTCATGATAGGAGATTGTGTAGTGCAACATTGACTAAAGTATGTTAGTGAACTATAAATTTAGTGTATTTGCATGAAATTTTTGTTGTGAGACCAAGTATTTGACAGAGTATGTATTGTTGATACCTGAGTATGTAGATTTTTGTTGCAGCTGACAAAGAGAGTGTTGGTTGAGTTGGTATGCTATAGGTGTATTATTGAGTAAATGGTGAGGTTTTGATAATTGATTTCATTGGGGTTTCTATGCTACTTAAGGTCTTATGTTATCTGAAGCTACTAATTAAATTTATTTCTAATAAATGTTGATATTGTTACATAGTGTTTGATTGAAAACATATTTATCATTGTAGAGATCTGCTTTGCAATATTGATGACTACATGATAATTTCTATTAAGAGAGTATTTATATGATGGTTATAATATAGATCGAAGATCAGAGTTCTAAGTATTCTTTAATTGATGATAACTAGGTTTTCTAAGATCTCGTTGATGTATTGTTGAGCACTACATTACTAAAATGTGTTTCTAATGACAATGGGTGATAGTTAAGTTGGTCATTGATCACAAAGATTTATTATTGATGTATGCATGGTTCAATATACTAATAGGGTTTGTGATATTGATAGAGTAAGAGTGTGTTGATGGTTGTTTGCTAAGCAGAGGACTTATATTAGATTAGTTGTTAATTGTTGGGTAAGTTGTTGCTATGGTTTGGGGTTATAATGACCAAGTTCTCTTGATGTTATTGTTTCAATGACCTCATTGTAGAGTTGAAGAAGTATATTTTTATTTTTGAAGTTATTTTGTATCTAGTTTGAAAATGGATGAAAAGGTGGTGCACATTGACTAAAGGGGGTCAGTGCCTCTAGCTAGTGGGTGCCAACAAATTAAAGATGGGAGTGGGTACCTCCTGTTGGTGGTGATAGTGAAATAGTAGAAGAGAGTGGGTGTGTTTATAGTCATTTGTGTTCCTAGATCAGAAGGACATGTATTCTAGCTCTGAATTGGTGCAGATCATTACATTTACCATCAAAGTGTTTGTGGTTAAGGTACCATATGTATGACAACCATAGTCGACAAATGTGAACTACTAATTGTGAAAAGATTTATTTTGTCTTTTGAAGCCTATTATACAAACTCATGAATTAATCATTTGGTCGATGGGAGTAATGTTGTGGCTACGTGGTAACCTTGGTTTCTCTTGGATACCTTACTCACAATGTGATAAGTTCTGCCTTGATTGATAATTTTTTTGTTTAAAACATGAATTCTATCTCATTTTTGAAGTTATTTGTATCTTGGTAGTTATCAAATATGTATGCTATCATTACAATACTTAAAATAGTTTTTATTAATAAAGATGAGGAATAGGTCAAAGATGATATTTGGTTTCCAAAATCAATGTTTTTTGTTGTATTTCACATCATATGATAGGGGATGATTGGACTATATCATTTTCTACTCTATTTCTTTTCTATCATTGACTATTCAGCTTGATGTTGTGGAAGCTACTTGATTTCTTAGTCATTCCATAATATATTCAATGATATAATTTTTGTATGAATCAAGTTGATGTTGGTTGAGCTTTAGGGATTTTGACTATGGTTTTGTTTCTTCATGATTTTTTGAAGTGATTATTTCGACATTTGACTGAATAATCCATGATTAAAAACATCTATTCAGATTTTGTGCTAAATGAAATATTGTGGTAGACCATGGTAGTTTTTTGATGTTGCAAATTCGTAAATTACTAATGGAAATGTTTGTGGAGTAACTAGGTTTCTTATATAATTTTTCTAATTTGTTAAAGTATGTTATTTCTACTAGTTATTCTAAGGTTTTGATTCATGGAGTTTCTAGCAAATAAATGTTGTTGAGATGAGCTTGAAATTGATAACATGTTATTGCTATTGATGATATAAAAAGTGTGTGGTTGATGATAGTGTATGTTTGAAATTTAGAAATGGATTTCCTATCATCTAGGGCTATTGTTGCCAACAGTTGATTAAAGAATTATTATATGCTAATGAAGATGCTTGTTGCCTCTAAAATTTGAGTATTAGCAGGAAATTTTGTGTGGTAATTAATGTTTATGTAGGGGGGATGTGGGCATAACAAGAGACTTTATAGTGCTGTATTCATTGAAGTATGTTAGGGAATTGTAAATTTAGTGTATTTGCATGCTATTGTTGATGTGAGACGAAGTATTTGACAAGGTACGTATTGTTGATACCTGAGTAAGTAGATTGGTGTTGTGGTTGGTAGAGAGAGTGTTGGTATCCTACTGGTGTATTGTTGAGTAAATGGTGAGGTGTTGATAATTAATGTCATTAGGATTTGTATGCTACTTAAGGTATTATGTTAGCAGAAGCTATTGATCAAATATACTGCCAATAAATGTTGATGTTGTTACTTAGGGCTTGATTGAAAATTATTTATCATTACAAAGATCTTCCTTGCAACATTGATGAGTATGAGATTATTTCCATTGAGATAATGTTTATATGTTGTTGATGATAGAGATCAAATGTCATAGTTATTAGTGTTGGATTTTTTAAAAATATGTATTTTAAGAATGTATTGATGTATTTCTAAGCACTGCATTCCTCAGATTTTTTGATAATGATGATAGGAGGTGATAACTAAGTTGGTTGATGATCAAAAAGTGTTATTATTGATGTTTTCATGGTTGAAATTGTTGCTAGGGTTTGTGAGATTCACATGATAAGAGTGTGTTGATGGTTGTTTGTTTAGAAAAGTATTTATATCATATTTTTCATTGATTGTTGATGTAATCCACTGCTATGGTTTTGTGGTACAATTACCATATTATCTTTATATTATTGTTGCGGTGATCTTTTTGCAGAGTTGAAGCAGTCTATTTTTATTTTTAAAGTTATTATGGATCCATTTTGCAAATGGATAAAAGAGTGGTCCACGTTGATTAAAGGGAGTCATTGCCTCTATATAGTGGTTGCTAACAAATCAAAGAAGGGAATGGGTGCTTCCTATTGGTGGGTTCCAAAAAAATAGGAGAAGGGTGTGGGTGCTTCCTGCTGGTTGGTACCAACAAACAGTTAAGGGAGTGCGTGGTTCCTGTTGGTTGTTGTTAGTGAAACGTTGTAGAGGGAGTGTGTGATTCCTACTAGTAGAAGCCAATGAACTCATGTAAATATTGAAGGTGAAAAGAAGAAAAATGGTGGTTTTCTCCCTTTCTGGGTTTCCAACCTAAAAATATTTGTATTCTTGTGTATGTTTTTTATTATTTTCTTATGTGTTTAGTTATGGTGCATATATCTTAAATGATGAGGTAAATGAAACTATAAAATTGTAATAATTCTTGAAATATTGATTCACCCCTCCCCCCTTAATATTTCCAGTAAATGATTTATTCTTGGTCATTTCTTAATGCTAAGAAAAGATATGGCCATCCACCTATAATTAAATAATGTAAAGATAATTGACATGAAACTCATAATAAATTTTAACCTATAATATACAAAGAAGATATAATGGGGACCTTGCTATTGTTACATGGAGGTGATCAACTAACATAAACCACCTATCTGTCCAATGGTATTTCCACGATTGTATTGCGAACCACTCCATGCAAATATGCATCTTTCTTATATTAGGTGTTTCAATGGTTCTATGATCACTAAACGATTAAACAATTATCTCTTGTGTATATACAAATTTTCAACCTCTTACTTACTAATGCTAGTTGAGTGTTACACTCTCGTTATAGTGTTATGTGTGAGTATACCACATAATTTGGAATAGATATACCAAATGTGTTGGAAACGTATGTAGGTTGGGTCTTCATAATTATGATTGTACTTGTATCAATATGTATTTCTTATAAAAAAACAATAAGAAAAAAAAATATTATTAAGTTTATTTTTATTTATATTCAAAGCATGTTATCCATGCTTCTATGGTTTATTCAGTCAAAAGAAAATGTATTATGAGCCAAAGAATTGTAATTGAGTCAAAGTATTATTTGGACTTCTTGTAAGAAAAGGAAAAATAATATTGTATTGAGTCAAAAAGTCAATTTTTTCCTCCACAAACCAAGTTGACCCTCCTTGGAAAATTCAGCACAAAGTGGTAGTTATTTGACATCCTAGACATGTATAAATACGAGAAGGTTCGAACTCATTTTGATCATCCATGAAAACTTAGATTTATATGTAAGAAGAAGGAAATTTTCAACAAAATTCAATGGAGAGAGAAATCTAAGTTAAAGGAGAGAGAAATGAGCTAATTTCCGCTCTAACTCTGTTCACACGTGTGAGTTTTCTGATGTTGCATGCTTGATTTAGGGGTCGAAATTTCATGATATGAAAATATTTCTGAGATTCAACGAGTGTTAACTTCTGTTGAATATGATTTTTGGAAATGAAATGGAGGGATGAGTTGGGCCTTTATGGTATTTTATGTCTTGGTCTTGGGTCTTGGATATCTAATGTTTATATAATTCTATAAGAAGAGGATTTTCTTGGGTTTTCCCCTTGTGGGGTTTTTCCTTGGCTTGGAGCCTACATCTTTATTTTCTTTGTCTCTTGTGATCTCCATGTTTTGTATATTTTGGTAATTTATTGATGAAAAATAATATAACATAAGTAATAAAAGGCCAAAATCATTTACGAGTAATTAAAAAGTAAGAGAAATCACTCCTAATCTACAATAATATTAGTTTCTCAACATCGTATCACAGATAAGGTGAAGGAAGGTTATATTGAAGATCACTCTTGTTGGTTTATTTAAGATTCTATTGCAACAACTATCTCTTCTTCCATGAAAAGAAAATAAATAAGACTCAAAGTTCATACTATTGAAAACATCATTGAAAGCTCTTCAGGTTATCTGTGTTAAGGCTATTTTTAGGAATATCCAAAGTTTGCAACATCTAATCAAGGAGGTATGAAATCTTATATTTTTAGTCTATATATTCTCTGTTTGGAATCTAAACTCATGAAAAGGAGTTTGAAGATCTGCAACATACTATTTATCTAAGTTCTATAAATTTGTGAAAGATCAAATCACTGATATGCGAAGTCTCTGTGGTAACCCTAGACATAAGAGAAAGTTTGAAATTTGAAGGTCTGACCCTATGGTAATATGAATTGTATGTGATAAAAAAAGGATATGAATTTGATATAAAAGGTACATAGTGAATTCTGAATTAATATAGAAGGCTGAGACTAGGGTGAACAAGAGGTATATGAACCCTCTACTAAAGGAAACTAAGCCATCTATGACAATGAGAACACCATTAGAGAAATTTTGAGGTCTAAAATTGGCCTCAAAAAAAAAAATGTACAACAAAAATCAACTTTTTAAGAACCAATAGGATTCAAGATGATGTTGTCAACCATGTAGGACAGTTCACCATTTTTATAGTAAAATTGTAAAAATATTAAAATTTTAAAAATAAAAAATTTGGGGTTTCAACTCATATTTTCAGCTTATCTCCCTATGATTTTACTCATATTTTGAGTAGGAGCGCTCATTCGATGCATAATTTTAATTCCCCATCCAAGGAGTACCCATGTTGTATACTTTCGATGGGCCTAGCTACACGAAAAATGAGGAATACATGAAAAATGTGATTGCAATCACATTTTTTCATGTATTTCTAATTTTTATTTAGTAGGGCCCATTAAAAGTATGAAACATGGGTACACCTTAGATGAGGAAATAATTTATTCATCCAACGAGTACTCCTATTCAAAATTTGAGTAAAATAGTAGGGAGACAAGTTGAAAATAATGATTTCAACAAGTAGTTTTTCCCCCTCTAAAATTTGATGATGTAATCTAATATTATTTTATTATTTCCACCATTAGTTTATAATATTCCTTCAGAGGCCCATGCTAGACTTCAAAATTTCTCTAATGAATTGTTCATGATACAAGGAACTCAATTTTTCTACAACACAATAGGTTACAATGTTCTCTGTGATTTCTGGAGGAAGATGGAGAGTGATTTCTGGAGGAAGATGGAGAGTATCGTGTAGCATTTGAAGCCTCTATCCTAGCTCACTCTTGATATAGGATAAATAATATTGAAGGATGTCTAGTAATTAACGTAAGAAAGGTTCTGAAACTTATTTCTGAAGCCTACTGTAGCAACACATCCTTGAAGGTTAAAGGCATCTATAATTTATTCAAGATCTGAAGGTATCAAAAATTGTGAATCATTTAAATAAGTTTGATTTTAGTGATGGATGCTACTCCATGACATGATCTATATGTGAGTTTAATATGAAGTCATAAGATGTGAAGCAACCATACTTTTGAAACCTTTTCCTATACATATGATAGAGAAAGTGATGCAAATTCATGGCACCTATACCTCTACGGTGTGGTAAACTATCTCCATGGAAAATTTCATGTTGACAACATGCATTGTGCCAACACTTCTCTAAGGAACCAGAGATTAATGTGGAATTATGAGTCTATTGTATCTACAAATATATAAAATTCAATGTATCTATTGTGACACCAACCAATGCAAAATATTATGCAAACTCTCAAACACTTTTCTCTATGGATGTCGCTTCATGATATATGCGAAGGATACAACTTGTATTCAAGTTGCTATAGAAGTTACAAAGAATCATCACATTGTGACATGCATGTAGACTTGAAGTTAACTTTGTTACAATAAATTACATAACTAACACATTTTTGGACAAAGAATCTGCAACGTGTAAAAGGGACTGAAACATTTCTTTGCGAAAGAAAGAGACAAATTATCAATAGCAGTGTCATTTCTCCTTGTAGAAAGGAACATGATAAGTAAGTAGGTCATCTTTGAAGTTATAGACCGAGACGTTAAGGATCATTCTTATCAATGTAAGAGTTTTTTTTATATATTCCTGCAACAAATACCATGATATATGAAGTGCATCTATGTAGTACAAGATTTATCTCTATGGGTTAAATTCTAGCTTGAAGGATGAAGGAATGAGATCAAATGTTTGACCTTTGAATACCATAAGAGAACTGGTGGAAAACATGTGTGGAAATAATTTTATTTAGGGTAAGCATGTGTCTTTGAATCAACCTCTACTAATTAGAAAATAATACCATACTCGAAGAAAAAAGTGGAACATAGGTCAACTTAAAAGGTACGTATAATACCTATTCATTTGTTATTAATAACCTAAGTGAATGCTAAGATGATGATATAATGCACTTGAAGGATATTAGTACATTATATAAAGGATATGTGTATATATATTTCAAAGAGAATTTACTTGTTAAATTTGAATTATTTTCATGCATACAAGACTAGCAATGAAATGAACTCCATCTCTCCCATTAAAAACTTGCATTTCTAGGGTTTTCTTTCTTGTATAATTTTCAATTCCTAACATGACAGATCTTGAAGAACATGAAGAATCTATGGTTTTTCAACTAACTCTATACTGTGGTTTTAGAACTTTACAATTTTTAAGTGGTAGGTCTTGAATACTTTGGCATAGGGTTTATAAACCTTACCATAGTTTGGACTAAAAGAACCCTAGTAACAAAACCCTATCTAATCATTTCCACTGTAAGAGGTAGATCTAACCTTGATGATAATAACATTGTGAGAACATGGTCGATGAACAATTCTAGGATTAAGATGATGCTAACCTTCCTAAAAAAGATATGTATTCTACATCTCCTTGATTACTACTAATGATATTATTTTTGTACTTTGTCCCTTTTTTCTTTCATAGTCCTCTAACAAAGGTTACAAGTCCAGACAATAATTATATAACATTGACTATTAGTTAGAAGATCTGGAAGAAAATGACAAAGTATGAAGATTAAGAAGGAGGAAGAAAAGGTCGATTAAATGATAGCACCAAAAGAAAATTTTCACTTACCAAAAATAAGGAGAAGTTAGACCTTGGATGAATATAATGCTACCTGAATTTTTGAAAGAAATACCAAAGAAGCTTTTCATCAAAAGAAGATGACAATTCTATGGAAATACTTATTAACAAGAAGTTGAAGATTTTTACCAGCAACTGATTGGTTCTATCCATGAACACATTGATTTCATATACTAATGTTGATAGAGATAATAATGATGATTGGAAGCTCATTTAATTTCTTGGAAGAAAGAAGGATTTTATTATGAAGAAAGAAGATGTGAAGTTGTGAAGAAGTTTGGCTCCATAAGATGTTTCATGAATTACTTGATGACATGATTAAACCTTTATGAATATTTACTAAGAACTATGAAGTTCAAAATTCATTATGATATGATGTAGATAGGATCAAAGAAACGACAATAGATCTTCGTGAAAGAACATGTAGATAATGCATTAATGAATATTTTTTACAAGATTAGGCTTGTGGTTATTCCCCCCTCTTTGAAAGGGAGTGAGGATTTCCTCCTTGGTGGAGAGGGAGTGAGGATGGGCACTGTATTCTCCATGTGTCATGCACTATGGCCAAGACTAGCATTCGTAAGCCTAGTAAAGGAATTGGTAGAGAGAATGGTGGGTTGGATAAGCATGCAGGACTGATATTCTTTGAGGATTTTGATATGAGATAAGAATAGTCCCAAGGATCGATATTATTTGAGGATTGGTGATATCCAATATAAGTATAGTCATATAAGGACATACCTGGTGAAAATTTATATGGGGTATCTACCTTGAGAGGCGGTGGTGGTGTCCAAATTTGTGCCTCCAGACATTTTCTTTGACCTAGTCAAGAGATGAAGCTTGTTAGTCAAGGCCTTGCTATGTTTGACAATGTTGGTTATGATTATGCTTATAAATCTAAATCCCTTCTTATAAGAATATTTCAATTTGAGAGTATCATGTTATGGCATCATGAATACCTCCCTAGTTAAGTGGGAGTGTTGGAAATGTAACTAGGTTCGGTATTCATAATTATCATTGTATGTGTATCAATATGTATTTCATGTAAAAAAAATAGAAAAAAACAAATTATCATTATGTTTATTTTTATTTCTAGTAAAATCATGTTATTCATGCTTCTAGGGTTTAATGAGTAAAAAAAAAATATTATAAGTCAATGAAATGTAATTGAGTCAAAGTCCTATTTCGACTTCTTGTAAAAAAAGGAAAGGAATTTTTTATTGAGCCAAAAACTCAATTTTATCCTGCACAAAACAAGTTTTCCCTCCTTGGACAAGTCGGCCAACAGTGGCAGCTATTCGACCTCCTGGGCATGTATAAATACAAGAAGGTTTCACCTCATTTTGATCATCGATGAACACTTCAATTCTTTTGCAATAAGAAGGAGAATTTCAGCAAAAGTCAAAGGAGAGAGAAATGAGCAGATTTATTACCTAATTTTTTTCACATGTTTGAGTTTTATAAGGAAATTTATGTGGTGTTGCAGGCCCAAAAGTTTAGGGGCCAAAATTTCAAGAGATGGTTGGATTTATGATATTTGACCATCATTGACTTCTATTGAATATGATTTGTTAGAAATGGATTGGAGGGTTGGCTTGGGTCTCTGTGGTAGTTTTTTTCTACCTTAGTTTTGGGTCTTCGATATCTCACTTTGATCTGATTCTACTAGAAGATGATTTTCTTGGGTTTTCCCTTTAATGAGGTTTTTCCCTCGCTTGGAACCTAAATATTTATGTTCATTATCTCTTGTGATATTCAAGTTTTTTATATTTTGGTAATGTCATGATGAAAAAGAAGATGGCATAAGTAATAAAAGTTCAACAACATTCACAAGTAATTATCAAATAAGAGAAATCACTCGTAATCTAAAAGCATATTGGTTTATCAAGACAACAAAACCAATAGTGTTACCAAGTAAAGTGGTCAAAGAAATGAGATAGCTCTTTAGTGTTCATAAAGTAAAAAATTAAGCTTTTGAGTCCATCCAAATGTTACTTAATATTTATGTATGAGTTTTGTGGGGGTTTGGGTTTGCGCTTGGGTTTGGATTAAATTTTTACTTCATATAAGTAAAATGGAAAATATAATTAAACAATAATAAAATATTTTTAAAAATATATAAATTTATATAATTTAACTAGGATAAAATAAATATATTTTTTCTATACAAGAATATAAATTTCCAATGACAACAATATCTCTCTTATCTATCCAAATTATGGTAAATATACCTATTTAGCAAAAACATGCTTTTATTGAGGAGAAGAATATATATATATATATATATATATATATATATATATATATATATATATAACTGCTCATGGCCAATTTAAAAATAACTAAATAAAAATTCAAAATTAACATCGATTAATATAGTAATATTTATCCCCGGATGCGGGTGTTTATGATGATCGGTACATTGGCGTGTGGTGAGATCTTGCGGGATGGTGTGTGGACATGTGCCACTGCCACCCAGCTCACATCACTCACCTGCATTAAAATCCCTGCTCACAACTTCAATGCGGTAATAAATCAGGGCGTCCTCCCAAGACAGATTCACCGCATTCTTATCATGGCGCAGCACTTTCATTTTAGTTCTATACCTCCTCTGCGGACTTGTTGTTCCAAGGCGGCAACTAAACCCTGGTCTCGGTCTGGTACCCTCCTTACTCACAGTCCTCTGGGCATCTTCAGGTCCTTCTCGCATTTTGTTAGTGATTCGGCCCCTCCTGCTGTTAATCCCCTGTTTTCTTCTGAGGTCCGTACCTCCCGCCTTGGCACTGCCAATTCGCATTGTGCCTCGATCGCCATCTACAAAATGCCCAAAATCCATCATCGTCTGAGGTCCAGAAGAGGGGCTAGTCGTGGGCAGACTTCCCGCCTGCCTTCCTCCTCCAATTTTGGTTCGATCTCTCAGTCTTCGGATTTCCTTACAGGACGTTATCCTGCCACTAGGAGTGGCCGCGGTTAGAGGTTTGCGCACTTCTCTATAGCCCAGGGATCCTCCCTTCCTGTTCATTCTCATAGTGCTCAAATCCGCTTTCCTTGTGCTCTTTGTCAATCCATCATGACTGCCAACATAACCTTTGACATTCATGATGACACTGCGCATGAAAAATACCAGGATTTGGTTGAGCCAAAGGATATGGGCAGTAAAGATTTCCATTCCTCACCTCCTTTTTGCAGCTTGAAGTGGGCGGACATCTGTAGCAGCGAGGCTCCTGGTGGCCCGAGCAATATCAAGTGCAGAGGCAATGCTGATCTCCAGGAGAAGTATGATGACCCCCAGGACTATGGATGTCGCATCATCGAAGAGAAGTCATCTGACTAGCTGGTTTCCTGAATGTGCCTTCACCTTCAAGTTTTTGACTCATGTTCGATTGTTTGGGCTTGTTTTGTTGTGCCTGCGCTGTCTGGGCTTGTTTTGTTGTTTTATTTTTCCTACTAGTATCTCTGTTACAATGTCACATAGTTGGTTTCCCCTGCGAGGGCGGTTTCTCAATGCTTGTCAGTCTCATAACAGAGTTACAGGTCTAGTTTTTAAAAATCTCTGGTTCGATAAATGCTCTTCATGTGACATAATGTCGCTTCACTGGGCAAGAACTTTGGAGGCTGATACCTCTCTGTAATTTTTTGTATTAATATTAGAATTAGACCAATTCAAAAAAAATAAAAAATAAAATATAGTAATATTTATATAAATATTAATAAACTATCATTAGATTAAAATATTTTTTTTACAATAAATAGAGGAGAGTTGAGGAGGGAAAAAATGTGACTTATATTTTGAAAAGCGTCCTTCTTTAAATATAAATTGTGGTAATATTTTAGGTGTTTTTGGGTAGATATTATTCTTTGTTGGATCCTATAAATTGCATTTCTCTATTTTTTTAGATATGTTATTAGGTAAGGAATGAATAATGGAGTTCATTTGTTTTCATGGTATATTTTTACGAGAATAAAAAGATACAAGGCTTAAAATAATTGATTTTTTTTAAGAAATTATAAATTCTTAATCGATTAGGTAAGTAGTAATCAATGTAGAATTGAAAATGTATTATTTTGAAATATGTTATTGGGTAAGGAACGAATAATGGAGTTTATTTTTTTTCATTGTAGATTTTTACAAGAATAGAAAAATACAAAGGCTTCACATAAATGATTTTTTTAAGAAATTATAAATTCTTAATCGATTAGGTGAGTAGGGATCAATGTAGATTTGAAAATATATTCTTACCACTTAGAGGCAGAAATTAGTTTTGATATTAAAGACAAATATGAAATTTTACTATTTTTAAAGGGGTTTTTATTTGATGCATGGATTCTGCACAAAACAGATTCTTGTGTCCAATAATAGTGTGTATTTCCTCTATATAAAATTCTCAACCAAAAACTTCAATAAAGTCTACTTAGACTCGATTCAAAATACATATGTAGATGGAGCTAAATAATAACTAAATAATTGCATAAAATGCAATCAAAAATTACAAATGCAAACCTTTCCTTGGCCGAATATTACAATTCTTGGCCTCTCGGCTCTCGCCCCCTTTACACAAACTCTCACACCATTTCTCTCTATCTCTTTGTGCCTCTTTCTATCCTCCATCCTCACACAAGCTTTATATTTATACATAATTATGGGTTAATTTTAATCAATGATTTCCTCTACACAAATCCCAAACAAATCCTAAAATATTTTTATCCCTTCTTTGACTCAACTAAGTTCCATTTAAGGAATTTCTAATCCCTAAAATATCTACCCAAACAAATTCCACTCATATCCTCAATTTATTAAGAGAATATTTACAATAATCCTCACACTTAGATATTTCTCTCAATTTATTGAAATGAGCATAATAATTTATAAAATAATTAAAAAAACATCACCCTCCTAATTACTTAATATTTTAATGAAAATCAAGCAGGATGCTCCTGAATCAGACTCCCCATGTAAAGAATTTTCCATACACTCTTGTCTATGATGTCTACCACTTTTCTGTAATAATGCGATAGCCACAACTCTCAATGACTTTGTCCCTCCAGGATTCCAAACTCTATTTTATCGTTGGTCTTTTAAAGTATCAACCCCATTTTATAAATTTGCACATAAATTCCAGAATAGTATTTTAAAAATACTATTGAATGTAAATCTCGATTTTCCGTACCACATCATATTTATTTCGGGATTTATAGACTTGTGTAGAATCACTGATACCCATTCTTCTGGTCTCCAAACTCTAAAAGAATCTCGAACTAGCTGTACATCAGCATCACTCACTCTATCAACTGGATTCCAATGGCCTCTCCAACAATTTCTTTCGCTAATTCCTCGAAGTACTTCCTCTTTGATTGATGCTTCCATCTCCAATTGTGTTGAATACTCAGCTTCATGAAATGAAGAATAATCAAGAATTTCTTCTTGATGACAACTATAGTCATTCACTGCTCTTATAGTAACAAATTTCTCATTTGGTGTTGTACCTGCATTCATGAACAAATTATTAGTTTTAAAAAAATAAGACCTTTCGACCTCTTTTTATGCTTCTAGCACCAATCTCCCATCATAGACTTTCTCGATTTCAGTAGATCCTATTTTAAATTGCTGGCTGCTTTCATCTTTATCTTGCTGATTCAATATTTCTGTTTCCTTTATGTCTCTAAGGACATAAATTTCTTTCTGCTCCTGATATTTCATCTAATCTCCAAATACTTTCTGCTCAATTATTATGATTTCAACGTCATATTTATTAATGTCATCTTTTGTACCTACAGCCACATTATTATTTGAAAAGTTATAACATTCACTCAACTCTATAAATGTTAAAAACATTTCATCCCTATCATGCACGACAACTGTAATCTCTTCTGTATCAGGTTCTGCAAGCTTCACTTCTCCCTCGGGTTCCTTAAGCCATCGTTCCAAGAACTCTATTTCCATGTGAAATATTTCCAGCATTTCATCACAACCTTCATTCCCAGTTTCATTCTTCTTTTGGAAATCCTCCTGAGTTATCCTGTTTTCTGTATCATCACATTGTAAAATTTTGTCATCAATTTCATTAAACAAATTCATTTGTTTACCTCCTTGGAATATCACTTCGGCATTTTCATTATGCTTTTTCTCCACAACAACTTCAACTGGCTGTGTTACACCAAATGAGAATTCAATTATGAATTATTTCTGCTGCAACAAATCAGTACCTTCCTCCTTTGAAAGACATTCTCCATCATACTTCACCTTAAGAGTTTCATTCATCTCTGTGATAGTCTCACCAGACTGTCCACCATCTTCTGCACATCTTGCAAACATACACAAACTATGAGTTTTAAAAATACAAGGCTTCATAGCCTCATCTGCTTCTCTTGTCAACATATCTTCCAATTCTTCTAAACTATTTCAATAGTCCATGAGATCTTTCTCATTGATCTGTTCACCCAGAATTTCACCCTGTTCTATGCCATAAATGGAAACTTCCATTTTCAAATCAGCCTCTCTGAGTTCTTCACATCTCAATTGCACACTCATCATCTGCTCGAGCTTCCTCAGCTCTTCTATTAATTGTATGTTTACCTGCTATTCCATTTTTCCATGTAGCCTCTGCCACTTCACTTTCTTCTTCATGGTCCAACCATGTCTCTGGTCTTTCTTGTTTCTATGCAACAATTTCATCAATAACTCAAGGAGAATTTTTATCTCAGCCTTCTCCTACTCATACTCTTCATCAGTCAACTTCTTACATATGCCATTTTCCTTGGTATCTTCCTTCTTCTTTCTTCTGTTGTGATCTTTCTCAAAACCTCTGAAATGAATATCACTAGTCATCTTCTCCTCCTTTGTGAACTTCATTTGTTCACGTGTGGATTTCATTCAATCCACTTTTCAATAAGTCTCTATACTTTCCATCCAATAATACAAGCTCTCTTCTTGCGCTTGACCTCTTGCGATTATCTCTTTTGGAATCATTTCTTGGCAACCCTCTTGCTCCTCTTTGCCGCAAAACAACAACTGCAGTATTTCATCTGTTACAATGACCAAATCTTTGGGTGTCGGGCTCCGCTGATCATGCACCCAATTACATTCAAACCATTGACATGGCTTACGACTCTTTGACTCCAGACTTGACATCAAATTTTCATCTTGGATGAAAAATACACCCTCTTGTATAATAACTCAATGGTTTAACTTGACTCAAGCTATCCAAAATTTCATTTCACCTTAACATCTGATTTGACTTCAAAGCTTGACCCAATAGTTACAATAGTGGATATTTTGACTCTAATTCAAGTTATACAGTATTCCAATGAACATCCACTCTTAATACATTCTCATGATGTAAAATCTTCACTCCACCAATTCTTTTTCATACTCCATTCTTATGATAATATCATAAGTCAGTAATTACATCATGATACCTTTAGACTTTAAATTGAAATGCAATCCACTTTTTCCAAGATTTATTCTATGATGAAAATAAATAAACCATTTAATTTTCAACATTTAAAATACCTTTTGGAAATGAATTTTTATACCTTACCTTCATCATCTTGGCGTAGAAAATTTTTTGTCACTTCCATGCAGCTCCTTGTTTGCAGTGACGGTTCTCATTCAACATCGTCTCTCTTCAGTGCACAAAAATAATTCCTTCATAGGAATTTTCCAAAACTTTCTTTTAACATGGTCGCATTAACCTATTTCTCTCGCAGCAACAAACACAACCCGCACTATATTTTGAACAGAAAAATGTGAATACTTTCATATGTGCTATAAGCAACGATCAATCATGATATTTAACTCATTATCTCTCTTAAAATATCTCTCTTCCCACTCATGAATTTTGGTGAAACACTCATAAAGTGTATATGCCTTAAGCACTATTCTTCTCAATCTGAATTACATATCCATTTTATGTTATTTAAATAGCATAAAAACAAATTTGACTTACCACCTTCATAGTGTGCCCACCGATAGTTCTTGAGCTTCTGCACTACAGCTCTTTTTCTGAAGTATCAATATATATAACAATGCAAATATTATCAAAATATTTGTAAAGATAATGGCATAGCCAGACCAAATATTATCCATGATACTGATGATGTTGATGGCACTTTCTCAAACATTACTTCAACATAGAGAACTTCCCAAGCTTTCTTTCACGATCACACTATTCTCAATTTACATGACCAATTTAAAAAACAATACATTTCCACCTTCACAAGTTATAATTTGTACCTTTCTTCCCCATAAAAACAATTGGTTTCTCACAGACATCGAATAATTCAAGTTAATTATATGATTATGAAAAGTTGAAAACCACAATCCACACACTTCTGTTCTCAAATCTCTGCCAACAGAACTCCATGTTCGAGATTGATAAAGCAGTACTCGCGACCTGTGAGTGGCGGTATGAGATCATCCTAAGTGGAAATGAATATCTCTATCTTCTGCGATGAAGCACTGGAAGCTACAATCCTTGAACTTGGCTAACGATGGAGGCTCAATTAATGAGTACACTTGAAGCACAAAATGAAGTTTTCAATGTACCCACGGCATGCTATAAAATGAACTGTATGCTTGTTTCTCTGTTTCTATGGTATTTTAATTAGGGAAGGACTTCTACAAAGACCTGATGAAACTCCGTCAATGACTTCTACAATGACTGCAATGCTGGAAGATAATCATTACAATGTTGTTGAATTTTATGACCATGGACTTTGCAAAGCTCCTAGCACCACTGAGGAAGAAACTCAAGAGGTGGAGAACCTTCCTAATACTCAGAAAATGCTTCAATTAGCCTGTGCATATATTTAGGTGGAACTCCAGCATTCCACAATGCCACATTCAATGTTCAATTGCTTCTGCATTTAGTCTACAACATTGGATTGTCTCCTTCGTTGGCTGAAACCACCTTTAGTTTTCATCTAACTTCACCATAAATGTTGACTCCAATTGCACACACCTTCCTCTGCAAGCTATATTGGCCTTTAATTATCACATATCAACATTGTGCTTGCAATCATTTACTTCTACTGAGATCTCCATCGATCTCTATCTCTTCTCGATGCACAACTTGCTCCTCAACACATTAAACCTGTTGCATGTTGGCTTTGGCCTGTCAACTATTCCAGGAAAACCAGTATTATGATCAATACAAGAGCTAAGAATAGGAGCCCTCGCTCTGAGACTTGTCCCTGTAAATTGCACACAGAAAAATGGGCTTTCAAGAAATTCCAGATTTAGAAATAGCTTGCTCGGAGGGGAAGTCGCGTTGGAGAATAAATCCTGAAAAGGAAAAGGGTAATAACCAGCATTCAAAACTAATGCAGTAAATGACTTACACAGGGCATCGAGAAGCAAATGAAAATGCTCCTTTTCAACCCAAGCAAGTTCGGCCTTCAGCCCAACACCGACTAGTGAGTAGATGTAGCTTTCAATATGGTAAGCAGTCGACTAGTCGAGCTTCTCTACATAGGAAACCACCTCACACTATGCAAAGAAAGTCCTCACAACTATTTTAGCCACATTTTTTTTGTTTGTGGCATCTATGAAAACTTCTGCAATTTCCACTTCAAATGTTTCTCCTTACGCTCGAACACACTGCATCTTTATCCACCTAAAATTATATGGAAATGAAAAATTATATGGAAACACACTGTTTCTCTTTTGATCAAAGCCAGTGACTATCCACGTTCTATTCGAGGAAGTGATATCAATAATTTAAAACGATTGGGAAACAATCTGTCAAATTTTAGAAAGTTAATTCTTCAAAATTCCCTTCTGAAAATAGCTCATGTCCTTTACAACTCTTATGTATCATATTTCCCACAAATCTTCATGGAATGATCAAAAAGCATGAATGTTTAAGTTCTGATACCAAATGATGCAGGGACTCTGCACAAAATAGATCCTTGCACCCAATAATAGAGTGTGTGTTTCCTTTATATAAAATCCTCAACCAAAAACATCAATAAAGTCTACTTACTTGATTCAAAATACATATGCAAAGAGAGCCAAATAATAACTAAATAATTGCATAAAATACAACCAAAATTTAAAAATGCAAACCCTTCTTTGGTCGAATATTATAATTGTTGGCCTCTCGGCTCTCGCCCCCTTTATATAAACTCTCACACCATTTCTCTCTATCTCTTTGTGCCTCTCTTTGTCCTCCATCCTCACACAAGCTTCATATTTATACATAATTATGGATTAATTTTAATCCATGATTTCCTCCACACAAATCTCAACGAAATCCTAAAATATTTTTATCCTTTCTTTGACGCAACTAAGTTCCATTTAAGGAATTTATAATCCCTAAAATATCTACCCAAACAAATTCCACTCATATCCTCAATTTATTAAGAGAATATTTATAATAATCCTCACAATTAGATATTTCTCTCAATTTATTAAAAATGAGCCTAATAATTTATAAAATAATTAAAAAGATATCACTCCCCTAATTACACAATATTTTAATAAAAATAAAGTAAAATTAAAAAGATTTTAGAGAAAAAACTTAAACTTCAACCTTTAAAAGACCACCTTACTTATTTAAGAGCTAAAAAAATATTTAAATATATTTGTTGTTGTTTTTTTTTTTTTCTTTCCTTTCTCTATAAAGCCTTGTCGTTATATAAGGGTTTGTAAACCAAATGTGAATGTTTCCAGTATATACGAGTTTATAAACCAAATGTGAATGTTTCCTTAGAAGATCTAGGATGATTGTAATATGTATACATAAATATATTGTTTTTAATATTTAGATTATATATTTTTAAATATTTTGAGTATGATTGTAATATGTATACATAAATATATTGTTTTTAATATTTACATTATATATTTTTAAGTATTTTGAGTAACTGAATGTGTATTTTGATTTTACAGTTGAAATATATATATAACTTGGATTTAGATTGGTTGTTTAGAAAAAAGTTTTTATTTTTCTCACTTGGATTCAAGTCCCTAAGTGTAACAGATTAATTTCATAATGAGTATTTCTTATTAAAAAAATTAGATTTTTTGTTTAAGTAGTCTTTCAGCAATGAACAAGTTATATATATATATATATAGTGCTGGGAGGAATTATTATTATCCTTCATACCTAGATTGAATCGTTGAACAAATTTTACCTGTAAATAATGAGTATTCCTTATAATTGCTTTGACCCTTGTTGTCTAAGTAGTCCCTCGTGAATGAACAAGTACACACTCTCTCTATATATAGTGGTTAGAGGAATCATTGTTACCTTACACACCTATATTGAATCATTAAACAACTTTTACCCATAAATAATGTATTACCACTATTTGTGGCTTAATATATATATATATATATATATCCCAAAAAAATTGGAACTAATGGAAAATTTGAGGTTTTTTTACCCTTGGAGAAACATCATTATTTTCCCCACCAAAATTGAATTTCTACATATAAAATATTAAATTTATAATAAACATACTCTTTACACTCTAAAGAAAGTAATCTTATCTTATGGTTTTTTTTTTTTTTTTTTGTAAATTAATATTATATTCATTTAGGAAAAAGGAGTACATAGAGTCATTCCCAAAATAGGTGGTCTCACCCTGACTGGGTTTTTTGACCAAAAAGTGCACCAGATGGAAAAAATAAAAAAGCGTAGCCAATGACATCATCCATAACGGTTGGGTCAAAGGCACCAAAAAACGTCTAAAAAATAAAAATCACTATAAAGCGTACTAGTCGTCTTACATGATGGATGCAGGGTTGTACAACATCGTTCCTAAAGGCGGTGGAGGGTGGAAGTCACACTGAACATGCCCTTTGTAGTGCGCCATCCATGTCTCTGGCTTTTCTACTAACTCTGTGAGTTAGTTTTGACCTCATGAGACCACAAACAATCTTTCCTAGAGTTGGATTTGAAAGTAATGCAGTTCTTCTAGAGAAGCCATATGCACAACATGCTCCTCGTGTTGAACACGCTCTGCAACATCCACCCTATCCATCATACTAGTAATGAGAGTGCAGTAGTTCTCTAGACAGTAGCGCTGGAGAACCTGCCCCTCCTGAACCCCAGGACTAGCCGACCCATGCTTCCCCTTGCCTGCATGGGCTCCTCCACCCCGTCGATTATTCCCTTGAACTTGCGACCCTCCGCCTATGCTAACCCTACACTTGCCACGACCACGACCACCACGCACACCCACATTGCCCTTTCGTGCATGCCCAACAATTTTTCCACCCCGATGGGGTGTCACTGTGACCAATGCCTTATCTTCCACCCCTATAGAATCATGTGTGATAGGCGAGGGAGAAGGTCCCCGTCGTGCCTGCAGCTTAATATTTTTCCATAGAGGAGGCACGCCACAAACATAGACCAAACACCATACTCCCCACAAGAAAAGGACCCAAACAACATGAGTTCACGATGATGTTTCTCTCTTCCAGCGAGGGACCACCGCCACCAGATAAGCCAAACAACTCCACCCTTCAGACCAACAAAAATAATGGAGCACCAAACAAGAATAGAGTATTTTTTTCCTACTCGAGATGACCCCCAAGTTTATGAACACCTACCAAATTCAAGAAACAGAAACCATAGACTAATCCACCAAACACCGTCATGCTAGAAATCACTGATATAACAGGGGCACCTGTGTTTTCGCCTCCTTCTATGGGGTTTCCTAAACGAATATCTCCACCACTCTTTGCGAATGTGACAAAAAAATTTTCTCCCAGACCATGAGGATCTTTCCTTTCTCGTCTGGTCCACACTATTGCTAACAATAACAAGCAGCCTCAGCCGCAGGGACCAATCAAACACACTAACTCTGCAAATTTCCATGGTGAGCGCCCACACACCGCATCCTCTGAAAGCCTTCCTTCCTCGCTTCCTCTTCCACCCTGGCTACCACCATAAAACCCAATACTATACCCAAATGCAGAGACGAGTGCAAAATTTGCTCATCGGGCCTCACCTTAACTCTCTTCCACCCCCAAACTCCAACGAACAATAATTTACCACACAAACAATTAATGTAATAGTGGTACCGCTCCATTTGCATGCATAATTGTGAAGGGGCCGGGAAGCCCGTCCCTCACAACATCTCCACTTATGTTCACACATGGGAGCTTAACTCCACGTGTTACCCAAATCGCAGCCCCATCACCCATCAAGGACTTACCTTATGATTTTTAAAAGGATATAAAAAAAAATTATTTCACAGGTACATATTTCAAGCATAATATCTTACGGGTTTTAAAAATTAATAAAAAAAATTATTTCAGAGGTTCAAAGTTCAAACATAATATTTTAAAAATAAAATGTTTTGTGTTATATTGCAAAGGTAAAAGATGAATTTAAAAAAAACAATTAACGAACTGATTTTTTAAAAATGGATGATTATTATAAATAATTGATGGTATTTAAATAAATGTTAATTCATTCAATAATATGTTAGTGGATTATGGCACACAAACACAACATATTATTTTTTATATTTAAAAAGGAATTAGAAGAGGATTATGTTTTATTAAAACATTTAACAAGTAAAATAGCTTTATGTTACATTTTAATATTTTAAAATTGATATTTTACAAATTTGTATATTATTTTGTATCATTAAAAATAATAAATAAATAAATAAAAGAAACTTAAGTAATATATACTCAAAATGATAAGGATTTTGATATTAAACGTAGTATTGTAAATTAAATATTTTTTTTTTTAAAATTTATTATTATTATTATTATTATTATTATTATTATTTTATCTTACTCTGCTAATTGTTCCTTTTTTTTTCTTTTTTTCCAATTTTATTATTTATTATTTTCATTATCATTATTATTATTATTATTTTTTTTTTAATGTTTTATAATTTTTAATTTATTTTTATTTGTTATTATCTTTTTCTTCTTCTTTTATTTTTGTCGTTGTTTTTTTTTTGGGTCCTCGAGCTTTAATAAAAGATAATAATAATAATAATAATAATTAAGTCAACTACATAACATATTAAATTAATTAATGCTTTAATTAATTGAATAAATTAATCAAATATTTTAATAATAATAAAACTAGCTGTTATTATTAAAAAATATAATATATAATTAAAAATAGATATTAAAAAAGAAGAAGAAGAAGTCAAACCAGTCGTTTTCCTAACGGCTAGTTAGCCATCTCTACATCTATTTAAGCTTAATGTCCTGATCTGATCTCTTACCTAGTTCTGATGATGAACCGCACTGGTTGGTTGGAAACAGTCGACAATGTTCCATTACATGTAATTATTACCGAAATATTTAAAAAAAAAAATTGTTATAAATTTAATATTTTAAAGCCTCTTTTATTACTTTACATCATTAAAATGGGATAAAAAAGAATTGATTAACCTGTATTTTAAATTAAATTTAATTTTAAAATTCGTTATATTACTTTACATCTTTATTAAATTTTTTATATTACTTTACAACATTAAAGTTGGATAAAAGAGAATTGATTAACTTGTACTCTTAAATTAAAATTGAATAAGAAAAAAATATTTATGGTACATTTTCAAAAATTATATTGATAAATAAAAAAAATAAATTTAATTTATTTATATTTCTAAAAATTAATTGCAATACTATAAATAAAATATGCTTGTAAATAAATAGCTAAAAACAATTATAAGATATGCTTATAAATAAATAGGTAAAAACAATTATAGAGGATTATGCCTAGACCATGTATTTAAAATTGACATAAAAAATATTTAAAAAAATATATCATTATCATTTTTCAAACTGGAAAAAACACCATATATTAATGATGAGAACATAGCACTATATATTAATGATAAGAACATTGATACATAGTCTAGAGAGATGACGATCACGAGAACAAGAAATTCTTTATCTTTAGGAATCTAACATCTCATGCTATTTAAGTTCACAAAATTATGCCCCAATGCAAGGAGTTGAGATACAGGTACTTTTACAGATTCTAGCATATGCATATTTTTCATAGGATATAAAAGCAGACATAAACAAACTCAACGCAGTAGCGATCTTGATAGGAAGGAGTCTGTCACATACACATATACATAAAATATATATATATATATATATATATATATATATATTTACTTTCTACCTTAGAGTAAAGGTAATACTTGTTTATCAAAATTATTTTACTCCTTTATACCATATTCGAAGTTTAATATATATATTGCCAATGCATATGAAATCTATATATATATATATATATATATATATATATATATATATATATATATATATATATATATATATATATATATATATATACACACACACGCGAATTATTTACCATTTGAGATATTTAATAGAGACATTGGATACAAACTTAATACTTTACCATTATAATTGAACCCGGAATTACAACTAGTCGCTCGACTATGAATTAATGTTTTTCCTGTAACACTTGTCATCTCGCTTTAATGCTATTACAGCTAGTTGTAAGAGTCGTATTAACGTTTTTAATCCAAACTCTGATTCTCTGAGACAGTTGTAGCATCACATGGATTTCTACGGGGTTTACAATGTACTTAGGCTTAAGATTCGCTGTTGGTTTGATGTTGGTTAGATCGACGGTATACGTTTAGGCGGGAGCATGTTCTAGGTATCCCTACCAACCCTAGAAAAACTCTTTGGCATTATTTTGCATGACACTCATCTCTTCTCACTGGTTCTCCGAATTTTACTCCAGCCAAGCTTAGAGTTCTTAATGTGTCAAGGGTAGAACTTTGATGCACCGAGCTTAGAATCTTGATTATATGTAGATAAATGGCCATGCTGGCTAGCGTTAAGCTCAACTCAACACTAGAGGTAAACTCTTGCTTAAGAGCTGACCTGGTTCGAGAAATTCCTTAGAACTTTCCTGCATGAAATATTGTTTTCTTTTCATTGCTCGGGTTACATTTATTTCTAAATGTATCTTGTTTTGAGTTATAGGTTTTCCATTATATTTATGCACTCTGTTATTCAGATTGTGAAATTGTTTTACTAATGCCTTTTTATTCATTTAATCTCACTGTCAGGTAGAGTTTATGGAGAAGTTCGCCCCTGATAACCCTTTTGGTGGTCTTCATAGGTAATACGTTTATGTTTTCACCATTTCCCATCTACTTCATTTTTTTTTGTTTTAATCTTAATATTTCTTCGGCCACGATACTTATTTTTTCTCGTGCCTATTTTATTTCGATAGATATACCTTCGAAATTTCCATGGCAACCCTCACTGCAGAACTCTTTAGTTTTTACAGGTCCGGTTTTGACTTACTCTAGTTGAAATTTTCCCAGGTATGCTTCGCGAGTTGTCCAATTGGCCTATGTGTGGATCTCTGCACACAAACCCTCGGCTTCTGAACTGGAAAGCTTCAAACTGTTTCTTTGCTTTGACTGTCCTCAATAGGAAGTTACTGTAGCATATAGATATATATATAGGAAATTCTACTATGTTAATTTTTCTTTCACTTCGGTGATTTTATGTAAAGTTCTAAGAAGGGTTTTTCCCTTGGGTGTTTTACACTTTGGGTTCGTTTATTACAGTTCTTATGGTATTGTTTTGGATTTAACCCATGTGTTTGCAAACCTACGGACTTATAGATTCGGCGCTGTATATTTCAATCTATTGCAAAGTTTTCATTTCTTTATAAGCAGGTTGAACCCAGTTCTGCACTGTTTTCTTGCTATAAATATAGATTTTGATTTCACGGCATTTTATATGCATTTTTACAACAGTAAGGAAATCAGATGTTACTATCTTCTATGCGTAATCTGGGTTTCATATTTATTTCTTTACTATTAAAAAAATAAGGTTTTACTCTAATGTCATTAAATGTGTTTAAATTTTTTTTCTTTTCTTGGAATTTACTATCTCTTGATCCTTACTAGCTTTGTACTATCATTGCATACATGTAAAGATTTATCTGTATAAGAAAAGAAAAATTGTTTGTTGTTATTGTACATGATCTTTTTCCTTTTAATACCCAGGTGTCTGGACCACCGAATACCCATTGTCCAAGTATTTAGAGTTTAATTCTCCTGGAAGGCAACTAGATTTGGGATTGGGTTTTTCATCCAAACCCTCATTTGACAGCCTACTAGAATTTCTTGTAAATATTATAAAGGTCCTACAGATATTCTTACAGCATGTAATATTTTAAATCATTGATATTTGCTTCCAATCTTTAGCAGGAGTTATTTGGTACAGTGTAATTGTTACGTATGTATATAAGGTTTATACATAATTCTTGCTGTATATTATAGCATTAACTTTCCCTTACAGGTAGTATTTTTTTTGGAAGGTATATACAGTTTAACTTTCTCACTTCCAGATTATTCTTCTCTGTTTTTGTTTTATGTAGTCATTTATTTCCTTTCTCACATGATACTGTTAAGTACTTCTAGAATTTAACATTTTGTCTTTACAATATACTAGTAATTCATTTTACAACATTTAGCTCTTAAAGGAATAATAAATTTAACAGTGTTATGTGAAAACTTAAATCCATAATCATTTAAAATATAACATATCTTACACTACTGCAAATTCCTTCCTAAATTATAGTAACTTAAAAATAAAGGTAAATGATATATACTAACAAATACAGAACTACATGAATACTCATCTGTAAATTTAAATGATGTAGTTGTGGTCCTCCTAACCATCAAGTGAGGCAATTACGTCCTCCTTGCCCCCATTCTCCAAACTGAACGGTACGGGTTAATAGTGGATTATCTTTCTGCTGTGACCTCAGGACACCCAGTCCAGTCAGTACTAGAAACTTCAGGAAACTTCTGAGTGTAATTCGACTGGATATTACCAGCTCCAGAATTTCACACGCCTTCCTTTTTTCCAACAACAGAACCCCTACTCCTCCCTGGGATCAATCCTTTATCCTCAGAGGAGTAGGTAACTGTTTCCAACTGTTCCCAACCTCTTTTCAGTTCTTGGAAAAATTTTACCATCATCTTTTTACTTTTCTTATCCAGTTATTGCCATAACAGTTTTATTATTAAAATTAATAACATTAGTTGTCTCAGTTTTTTCATTAAAAAATAACAAAAATTACCTAACTAGTTAACCAACTAGCTAGCAATAATTATGGCTATCACAACTTCCCCCATGGAAATAACACTGTCCTTGGTCTTTTTTTACTCTAGCTCTGAAAAGAGCTCTGGGTAAGCTTCCCGTATGAACTTTTCATCCTCCCAAGTAGCCTCATCGGGGCTGAAGTGCTTCCATTGCACTTTAACGTGGGTGATAGCTTGCTTTCGGAGCATGATTTCCCTTCGGTCAAGTATGCGTTGCGGCTCAACCAAGAACTCTTGGTCTGGCTCTACCTGCAACCATAAACAATTTCTTTGTCAATTTCTCACAAAGGAAATTACCTTTCAAGTTAGGATTGCATTGTTATCCTACCTCTATATGTTGCCAATGAATTACGTGCTTTGAATCATGCACATAACGCTTCAACAACGACACATGAAATACATTGTGTTCTCGAATGTGGATGGGTAATGCTAGCCGATAGGCTACAGGTCCTACCCTCTCCAAAATTTGGAAGGGTCCACAAAATCTGGGAGCCAATTTGGCACAAGAAGTCCATCGCAGGGTACTCCCTTTTGGCTTTACCCTTACGTACACATGGTCTCCTATTGCGAACTCCCGATAGGACCTTTTCTTATCTGCATAGATCTTCTATCGATCCTATGTAGCCTTTAGATTTTGTCTTATTTTCCTTACCTTTGCTTCCATTTCAGCAAGCATCTTGGGTGCTAACATCAGTTTTGTCTTGGGGCTGCTCCAATTTATGGGCGTGCGACACTGTCTCCCATACAAGGCCTTGAAAGGACTCATTTTTAGAGATTCCTGATAACCATTATTGTAAGAAAATTCAACAAGGTGCAGGTACTCTTCCCATTTAGATGGCCGCTACATCACATACATGTGTAGCATGTCTTCTAGTACTTGGTTCACTCACTCCATTTGACTGTCGGTCCAGGGGTGATAAGCAGTGCTAAAGTTTATCTGTGTTCCCAATCCTGAAAACAACGTTTTCCAAAATCCAGACTTAAACTTAACATCCTGATCTAAAATGACAGTCTTTGGGATTCCATGTAGCTTAAAAATTCCCTTCATGAATATGTCAGCTATTTGTATAGTCTTGTAAGTATACTGTACTGGTATAAAATGCGTAGATCTACTCAATCTGTCCACCACCATCATTATGGAATCATTTTGTATTTTTGTCCGCGATAAACTTGTAATGAAGTCTACGGATATGACCTCCCACTTCCATTCAGGTATTGGTATGGGCTGCAATAATCCTGCAGGATGTTGATGCTCTGCCTTCACCTGCTGACATTCCAAACACTTAAATATTCAGAAATGTTTTTCCGTATACCAGGCCAGAAAAATATCTTCTTAAATGCAGCCAACATTTTCTAGTATCCCAGATGGTCTGCATAATTGCTGCGATGGTATTCATTCATTATCAGCTCTTTCAGATCCACACGGTTAGGCACATATAATTTACCTTTGAAAGTTAACACTTGATCTTCATTTATTCCATACTCATATGTGCCCCCATGCTTTCTGTTTTCTTCCACTTGTTGCCACAAGAACTGGTACTCAGGATCTTTTCGCGCTTCTTCCTTTACTTGGAAAATCTACTTTCCAGCTGATTATAGTATAATTCATATATACTATGTAATTTTCTACTTAAATCATCAGCTACTCAATTTTCCTTTCCTTTGACATGCTGAATATCCATGTCAAACTCACTTAGGAAGGCATTCCATCTTGCCTGTCTTGAGTTTAAATCTACTTGCTTGAAGCAACTTGTCAAGCTGTTATGATCTATTTTTAATACAAATTTTTTTCCCAGTAAGTAGTGTCTCCATACCCGGAGCACATGAACTACTACTGTCAACTCCAGATCATACATGGAATATCTTTTTTCATGATCCTTCAACTTCCTAGATTCATATGCTACCACTTTACCTTCCTGAGACAGGACTGCCCCAACACCTTCTTTACTTGCGTCCGTACATGCTTCAAATTCTTTGCTGGGATCAGCTACCCTAAACACAGGAGAAGTGGTCAAAACTTGTTTCAATTTTTCAAAACTATTTTGACATTCTGTGGTCCATTTGAAAACTTTTCCTTTCCTTTGCAAGGAAGTAATAGGAAAAGCAATTTTGGAAAATCCTTCAATAAATCTTTGGTAGTACCCAGCTAGTCCCATAAAGGATCTAATCTCTTCCACGTTCTGGGGTAATCGCCATTACATGATTGTTTTAGTCTTTTCTGGATCAACAGCGATCCCCTCAACGGAAATAATGTGTCCTAGATACTGGATTTTTGTTTTGAAGAAATCACACTTGCTAAATTTTGCGTACAACTGGTGTTTTCTTAGCATTTCCAGCACATTCCTCAAATGCTCCTTATGCTCTTCCTGATTTTTAGAATAGATCAAAATATATTCTATAAAAATAAGTACAAAATTATCTAGGAAAGGATGAAAGACCCCATGCATTAGCCTCATAAAATTTTCTGGTGCGTTTATTAACCCAAAGGGTAATACCACATATTTATAATGACCATATCTTGTAGGAAATGTTGTCTTGCAAATGTCTTCCTCCTTGATTCAAATCTAGTGATATCCAGATCTCATATCTATCTTGGAAAACACCGTGGCCCCTTTTACTTGATCAAATAGATCATCAATCCCTGGTAAAGGTTATTTTTTTTACTGTTAATTTTTTTAGCTGCCTATAATCCATGCACATACGCATGGTCCCATATTTCTTTTTCACGAACAAAACTGGTGCTCCCCAAGGTGACACACTTGGGTGAATATAACCCTTATCCAACAGTTCTTGTAACTGCGTCTTTAGCTCTATTAATTCCGGCACACTCATTCTATAAGGAGCCCTTGACATGGGAGAAGCTCCAGGCATTAAATCTATAGTAAATTCAATGTCTCTTTTTCGTGGTAATCCAGGAATATTTTCTGGAAAAACATCCAGGAATTCTTGCACTATCGGTATATTTTCCATTGTAGGTGATTTCTTCTTAGAATCTGCATATCCTACCTAAATAGCATATAACTGGCACCCCTTCCTTATACATTTATTCATCTGGGATGCTGTTATTGGGTGTAACTGTAATGGTTTTCTGATTCCTTGAATTTCCTTCCAGGTTCCATCGTGCATTCTGTAATGAATAAATTTTTCCTTACAGTCCACTAGAGTCCAATGCTTTTCTAGCCAATCCATGCCTAACAAAACATCATAGGATCCTAATGGAAGAACATTCAGATCTACTTGTAAATTCTGATTTGAAATTTCTAATATAAAATTCAGAATTTTAGCAGTCACTTTACGCTTTGCCCCAGTGGCTAGCTCTACTAGCTAGGAATTTTTAAATTTCTAATCTTTCAATTTACACAACTCTACCACCCTGAGACTAATATAGCTCAAACTTGCGCCTGGATCTACTAAAATAGAAATAGACTGAGTTAGTATTTTACCTTCCAGCTCAATCATTGTGGGCTGATAATCCGCTTTCCTGTCCTCCAATGCCACATTAATATGGGGAATGTTTCGTGCTACATCACCCATACTAGAAGCTTCCTGCAAGTTTTCTACAACATCATTTCTTGTTCGATGTGGGCAGTTTTTATAGCAATGTGCTTCACCACACCCCCAACATTGTAAAGGTGGTTTGGTAACCTGCCCTTGCTCAGGCTTGCTAGATGCTTCCGTAAGCTTTTCGTCTGCTAGGCATCTAGTCCTATGGTGATTTCCGCCAAACTGCTTGCGGACAGGATTTCATGTAGAATTCTTAAAGTTGCTGCTTTTGGCACCCTTGAAACTTGAATTACTTTTCTATCCTTTCTTTGGCTGCCAATTCTTGCCAACCTCCCCTTTTGCCTTGGATTTCTGATAGAACATTCATGCTTTACGAATAGCTTCATTCATGGTTTGGGGATTTACAAATTCTATCCTCTCCTTCATGTGTGTTGGCAAGCTACTCATAAATCTTTGTACTTTAGCCTTCTCCTCTCGAAGATATGGAACATAGTGTACCAGGGATGTAAACTTAGTGATGTAATCATCCATGGTCATCTGTCCCAGCCTTAAATCATGAAATTATTTAGCCTTTTCATCATAAAATATTTCTGTTAAGTACTTGTCCTTGAAATATTGCTGGAACAATTCCTAGGTGACGTCTTGTTCTTCAATACTACATACATTCTTCACCTCCTCCCACCATAGAGTGGCTTTCTCCCTTAGCTGATATATAGCTAATCTAGCCTTCAGGTTGCTATTATATTCATACACCTGAAAATTCTTGTCCATATTTATTAACCATGCTTCTGCCACCTCCTCAGCCTCACCATCAAAAGTTGGTGGTTTAATTTTACGAAATTCCCCTTGGATTTCTACTTTCTGTCTCTTGACTTCTTTCTGATCTGACAAGTTACCAGATTCTGCCTCATTATAATTTTTATTCTTGCTTCACTGAGAGGGGCTCCTTTTCACCTTTTCTGTAGTGTTATTTATTGTTTGTTGTTCACCTTCTTCTTGTATGCCTCGGTCAGTACCGGGATGTTCCACCTCCTCGTTTTGTTTATCTGACAGACTCTTTAATATCTTCTCCTGGTCTTGCAGTAATCACTCATTATCTTTTCGAACGCGCACCATTTCCTCTTGTAATTTTTGTACCGTGTTTAACAGGAAAGTGGTTTGGTGTTGTTGTTCTTCTAACACCCTACGTGTTTTCCGTTGTTGTTCGACACTTATTTGGACCCACATTTCTGGGTTCATCACTGGTTGAACCTGGGGTTCCCCAGTGTCTTGAGGAAGCTGCTGTGGAGTTCCTCTTCTCATGATGTTCCTGCTAGATTGCTAAATTCTATCTTTGTGCATCATTTTCACACAGCTTATCATTAGTTGACCCTTAGGGTCCTAGTGTATGAACGCTCCTATAATACCACTTGTCACATACACATATACATAAAAAAAAAAATTCTTTTTACTTTCTACCTTAGAGTAAAGGTAATACTTGTTTATCAAAATTATTTTACTCCTTTATACCATATTCGAAGGTTAATATATATATTGCCAATGCATATGAAATATATATATATACGAATTATTTACCATATGAGATATTTAACAAAGACATTGGATACAAAATTAATACTTTACCATTATAATTGAACCCGGAATTACAGCTAGTCACTCGGATATGAATTAATTTTTTTCCTGTAACACTTGTCATCTCCCTTTAATGCTATTACAGCTGGTTGTATGAATTGTATTAACATTTTTAATCCAAACTCTGATTCTCCAAGATAGCTATAGCATCACACGGATTTCTACAGGGTTTACAATGTACTTAGGATTGATCTTCCCGTTGGTTTGATGTTGGTGAGATCGACGGTATACGTTTAGGCTGGAGTCTGTTCTAGGTATCCCCACCAACCCTCGAATAGCTCTCTAGCGTTATTTTTCATGACACTCATCTCTGCTCACTGGTTCTCCGAATTTTACTCCAGCCGAGCTTAGATTTCTTGATGCATCGAGGGTAGAACTTTGATGTGCTGAGCTTAGAATATTGATTATATGTAGATAAATGGCCGTGTTGGCTAGCGTTAATCCCAACTCAACCCTAGAGATAAACTTTTGCTTAAGATCTAACCTGGTTCAAGAATTTCCTCAGAAATTTCCTACATGAAATCTTGTTTTCTTTTCATTGCTCAGCTTAAGTTTATTTCTAAATGTATCTTATTTTGAGCTATAGGTTTTCCATCATATTTATTCACTCTGTTATTCAGATTGTGAAATTGTTTTACTAACCCCTTTCTATTCATTTAATCTCACTATCGGCCAGAGCTTATGGAGAAGTCCATGCCTGATAACCCTTTTGGTGGTCTTCACAAGTAATACATTTCTGTTTTCACCATTTCCCATATTCTTGATTTTTTTTTTTTAATCTTAATCTTTCTTCGGCCACGATAGTTATTTTTTCTCGTGCATATTTTACTTCGATAGGTATGCCTTCAAAATTTCCATGGCAACCCTCACTGCAGAACTCCTTAGTTTTTACAGGCCTGACTTTGACTTAATCTACTCGAAATTTTCCCAGGTATGCTTCGCGAATTGTCCAATTGACCTATGTGTGGATCTCTGCACACAAACCCTTGGCTTCTGAACTCGAAAGCTTCAAAATGTTTCTTTGCTTTGAGTGTCCTCAATAGGACGTTACTGTAGCATATAGATATATATAGGAAATTCTACTATGTTAATTTTTCTTTCACTTCGGTGATTTTATGTAAAGTTCTAAGAAGGGTTTGTCCCTTGGATGTTTTACACTTTGGGTTCGGTTATTACAGTTCTTATGGTATTGTTTTGGATTTAACCCATGTGTTTGCAAACCTACAGACTTATAGATTCAACACTGTATATTTCGATCTATTGCAAAGCTTTCACTTCTTTATAAGTAGGCTAAACCCAGTTCTGCATTGTTTTCTTGCTATAAATATAGATTTTCTTTTCACGACATTTTATATGTGTTTTTACAACAGTAAGGAATTTAGATATTACTATCTGCTATGCGTAATCTGGGTTTCATATTTATTTCTTTATTGTTAAAAAAATAAGGTTTTACTCTAATGTCATTAAATGTGTTTAAAGAATTTTTATTTTCTTGGCATTTACTATCTCTTGATCCTTACTGGCTTTGTACTATCATTGCATGCATGTAAAGATTTATCTGTATAAAAAAAGAAAAACTGTTTATTGTTACTGTATAGGATCTTGTTCCTTTTAATACCCAGGTGTCCAGAACACCGAATACCCATTGTCCGAGTTTTTAGAGTTTCATTCTCTTGGAAGGCAACTAGATTTGGGATTGGGTTTTTCACCCGAACCCTCATCTGACAGCCTACTAGGATTTCTTGTAAAGATTATAAAGATCCTACAGATATTCTTACAGCATGTAATCTTTTAAATCATTGCTATTTTCTTCCAATCTTTAGCAGGAGTTATTTGGTACAATGTAATTGTTACATGTGTATAGAAGGTTTATACATAATTCTTGCTGTCTATTATAGCATTAACTTTTCCCTTACAGGTAGTTTCTTTTTTGAAAGGTATATACAGTTTAAATCTCTCACTTCCAGATTATTCTTCTCTGTTTTTGTTTTCTGTAGTTATTTATTTCCTTTCTCACATGATATTGTTAAGTACTTCTATAATTTAACATTCTATCTTTACAATATACTAGTACTTCATTTTACAGCATTTAGCTCTTAAAGGAATAATAAATTTAACAGTGTTATGTGAAAACTTAAATCCATAATCATTTAAAATATAGCATATCTTACACTACTGCACATTCCTTCCTGAATTACAGTAACTTAAAAATAAAGGTAAATAATATATACTAACAGATAGAGAACTGCATGAATACTCATCTGTAAATTTAAATGATGTAGCTGTGGTCATCCCAACCATCAAGTGAGGCAATTACGTCCTCCTTGCCCTCATGCTCCAAACTGAACGGTACGGGTTAATAGTGGATTATCTTTTTGTTGTGACCTTAGGACACCCAGTCCAGTCAATACCAGAAACTTGAGGAAACTTCTGAGTGTAATTCCACTGGATATTACCAGCTCAAGAATTTCACACACCTTCCTTTTTTCCAACAACAGAATGCCTACTCCTCCCCGGGATCAATATTTTATCCTCAGAGGAGTAGGTAACTGTTTCCAACTGTTCCCAACCTCTTTTCAGTTCTTGGAAACATTTTACCGTCAGATTTTTACTTTTCTTATCCAGTTATTTTCATAACAATTTTATTATTAAAATTAATAACATTACTTGTCTCAGTTTTTTCATTAACAAATAATCAAAATTACTTAACTAGTTAAACAAATAGTTAGTAATAATTATGGTTGTCACAGAGTCAACTGCAAACGGGCCAAAACTGGAGCTACTGATTTCTCTAGAAACTGCGAATGCAATGATCAATGAGGAGAAAACAAACTTCATGGAAGTGCATAGGATCTTGACACGGGCTGCTGCTTGCCAATGAAATGCAAAACAATGATAGCGCCGAAAGGGGAAACCAGGCCATGTTTGGAGAGAGTCTGCTCTAGTGTTGAGCTCCCCGTAGATGTGCACTAAAGAAGGATCACGGAGCTTTTTGAGGAGAAAGTTGATGTTTCCAATCCAATCTTGCAATTTTGAAGGTTGAAATAGCAAATTCCTTGAAATGCGGTTTATAACAGTCTTGGCATATCCAAAGATGTAGATGAAGGAAAGCTAGAGATTATAAGTAAGCTAAAGAACGCTCCGCAGAACCCGAATCAGAACCTCAGCCTTAGTGTTTGTTCCTACGCCACCATTCCAGAAGATGTGGAATATATCTCCATTTTCCAACTTAATCTTTTGCTATTTAAAGAATAAAACTTTAAAACCTCGAAAATTCAAAATTTGTTTCTTTAATTGTAAAAAATCAATGTAATAAGATGGTTTTCAATACCATTAAAAGATGATATGAAATTGTTTTATGCAATGAAGAAATAGATAAGTAACCTTTGTGCAATCAAACTGTCATCTAAAAAATCACAACTCCATCAGTGTTTGCCTATTCTTTGAATGCTATCCTGTAGTCTACACAACGATGATCTATGAAATGACAAACATTCATAACTGGAGTATTCTAATATAAAATTTCACATCAACATGTAGATATCGTGACGTCTCTACATGAAACTCTCACATACACAAAAGTTCCAAACACCTACATTGTTGAAATTTCAAGACACGACATGTTGATTGTGCTTCTAGTTGTTACCAAATAGTTAACTTACCTGTGAATATTAGTTAATATCGAGGACAAACTAATTAGAACATTTTCATAATATTAAAATGGGAAAGGAAAAAAAGTTAAACTAGCAATTGCACCATATGTTGCAAAGGAACGCTGTAAAGCAGTGATCTAAATGAAAATCAAGACACCATGATATTAACTATGAAAATCTGCATACTAAAATGTAAAAATTTAACAACAATAAACCTTGGATGTGTAGAGCCCTATGGTTATAATGAAAATAATCTAGCACTTTTCATATTCTAATGTTTTATTTTTCTAAAATAGGTGAAGTGCATCACAACATCATGATATTAACTATGAAAATCTGCACACTAAAATGTAAAAATTTAACAACAATAAACCTTGGATGTGTAGAGCCCTATGGTTATATTGAAAATTCTATGAAAATCTGCATACTAAAATGTAAAAATTTAACAACAATAAACCTTGTATGTGTAGAGCCTATTGTTATATTGAAAATTCTATTATCATTCACTGCAGTTTATTTATTTTTTAAACTTAATCTTAAACATCCAAAAACATAATAAATATTAACATAATTATCTTCATATCTTCAATTAATTTAATTTAATTTAATTTTTTAATTTATTTACTACTAAATAAACTTTTATTTACTAAACAAATTAGCATGTGAAAGACTTATGCTACTATTATTTTTTGAATATGTTAATAATTTTTTTAATGATATTTTAGTTGAAATAAAATTTAAAAAAGGCAAAAAAATACAAATATGATTTAGCAATCAGATCAAAAACCTGTACTTAGAGATAAAAGATCTAAGACTAACAACTCAATAAATACTATCATTTTTAACTATTTCCTTAAGATTATTACCATTTCTAATTAAATTTCCCCAAACTAACTATTACCTTTACGCATTATTCACTTCCCCTCGTATACTCTGCTAATAAAGTACATGTATAAATAAAATCTTAATATTTCATTTTATCTATCAAATGTAACATTATTCTCATTCACCAAAATAAATGGAAACATGGTAAGCCAAATTATTATTTCATCTTGTTCATCGAATACTACCATATTATTATAGATATGCTATTGGAATTCAATGACACAACATTAATAAATAATAAGAAGACATTATAACTTGTGTTGTAAATAAAAGCACTAGCTAAATTTTTAACTGCATGTAATACTTAATATTTACTATATATGAATAAACTTTTGAGGTTATACCACCATGTACCCGAACCATATTTTCATAAGCCCATCTGACAGACGTAACCGATATCTAAGGGTGTGGGTACACCTCACAGAAAATTCACTTCTTCCTTCCCATGTGTCTCTCAAATTAATACCTGTATATTGCTTAGGGTAGTACAAATAAAGAGTATATCACACGAAAAATTCACTTCTTTCTTCCCGACGTGTCTCTCAAATTAATACTCATCTGTACATGGGCTTATGACTGTATGACCAAATTCCAGTGAACACACATCAGTACTATATTTATATTTACATTTACAGCTGGCGTCACGATGGTGTATTTACATTAACAGGTGTGGCCTTACAGTAAATCTCCTCACTGTCACAGCAGGACTTACCCAACAGTTTTCAGAAAATTCAGACAACAACGTGAATTCTAAATTATAAATCTAAACCTAAAACATTTTTTTTTCCCTTTAAACCTGTTGTATTTTTTATGTTTTTTTCCACTTCCATCTATTATTTTTTATTGTTTATTTTTTTAAATTTTTTTTATTGTACTTTAAGGAACATCTCTGCATATTAGCCTGTAGAATGTCTCTGGATGCAAACATTTCTGTCATATTGTGCTGTAGAGCATATGTGGTGCAAATTTATTTGCAAATAAAATTTTAAGATAGACGAGTTTTATATGAAACCGCTAATTGCATGTGGTACAACTTATTGTGAGTCAGATACTGTACAAAAAGAACATTATCTGAATTAACCTCCTCCTCACTATAACTTTCTGCTCCTCACTAAAATATGCTTCTCTGAGATATGGGGCTTCTGGAACCCTGAAGACCACTTTCCTTTTGCAAGAACTCAAAATAAAACCCTGTGTGCAAAAAGAGCAAGAATCAGAGAGTTGTCTTGCAGGGAGACTCTGAAAACCCTAGACGAAATGGTAAATAGGAGAGGGTAACAATACCACTGCTGTGAAATGGTAAAACCCTGGAAGATTGAATTCGCCTCCCTTATTGCAGTAGAAAATTAAAACAAAACAGATCACGGCCTGCAATTGAGCCTCGAAGAACGGTGGATGGCTATCCGAAAACAGCACCTGTGGCACAGAGCTCAAATCGTGGCACCTACGCCAGATTTCAATATAGTGAGATAGCCTATCAGACAGTAATCAAAATCATTATCTTGCTAATTTGAAACCAGATTCAAGAACTCAACTCTCATAAATTTCCGTGTCAGAAATTTTTAAAACTGTTTTCTTTTTTCTAACTGTATTTAATCTAAGGTTGAAAATCTTTCAATCCTCTAACATAAAATCAATGGTTCATAATGACATAGGTAGCAATTTAGGGGAGTTGAGGGTTTTCAAATGGGTGGGAGGTGTTTTACTCCATGGTTTTTGGATTTTCCGTTATTTTCTAGTTTTGGATCAATTTTCTGCTTTGTTTAGCAAGACATTTATGTGGCTGGTCTGGTCCTTTCTCATACTTGAGTTTGAAGCTTCTCCAAATTTTTGCACGAGTCTAGATTGATGAATTCGAGTTTTGTCAATTTCTCCATTGAATCTGGAAGCACCCTCAAACTTTTGCACATATTAAGATCCGGGTGTCGGAGATTTGTCAAATTCCCCAAAGAATCTGGAAGCATCCCCAATTTTTCACACCCCTCCAACGCGATGTGTTGGAGATTTCTCAAATCCCACAATGAATCTGGGATCGTGGTTAGGCGAGTACTTTTCAGTACAATATTTTCCAGATGCCGCAGCCTCCCTAATGATTTTGGAAGCTCTAACAGTGGTGCATCAATATTCAACTGCAGCAACTGCTGAGGTGCCTGCAATGTTTCATGTTCACGTTTCAATAACTAAAAATGATCAAATAACAATGATTCTCATTTTCAAATTACAGCATCTACGTCTGCGTACCTGATCTTCGTCTTCCCACAATCTTCCCAATTTCCTCCCGTTCACTTCTAAAACTCTTAAATCTTGCATTGGAAAAGAAGGCAGGCGAGAACAGTGACAGTTGTTCCAGCGGAGCGATATGAGGTTGCTTGATAGCACCTCCAGCTTCAATATTCTTTCTACAAAATCGCCTTCACCTTCAAGAATTTGCGATTTGGAACTTCTTGTCACTGTTTAGTTGGTTTTCTAATTTTACCCGGAAAATTAGTTTTCTAATTTCCTATGCATTTGAGAGAGAACAGGAACAGGGTCATTCTTACTACTCACCTGATTACTATTCCCAATGTCCAGTTGAATTCTTTCAGTAAAACCATCTTTTGCGGGTTCCATTTGGGGATTTTGATCAGCACCCATTTCAGCACCTTGCGCAGAGCATCGAATATCTGGGACTTGTATAATTTTCTCTTGATTTTGTCCTCTGAGACTGCGAGCTTGCTCATTCTCCCCCCGCCTCAACTGTATCAAATACTGAATATATATAATGAGTATAGGGAGGGGGGTGCCGATGATTGGGAGGGACGAACGCAGGTTGCAGATGAGAAGCAGACAACACTGGAGAAACCACACGAATAGGCTGCACTAGACACTTACCTGGTATAACCCCTGCCGAACCGAGCCCTGCCCTGAGCTCAGCCCTTCTCTTGCGCGGACGATTTCACCAGAGAGATCCCCGAGCGAAAAAAGGAGAATAATGAATATTGGGAACCCCTGCCGCTAGAAATAACAATGCTGAGATTGATTGATTGACCAGTGCCATCCTCGCCCTCCATTCAAAATTCAACTTTCCAGATTTCCCCTCTCGGCTCACATGGAATTGGTCAGGCCGTCCATTATTTTCTGTCTCTGCGGCCTCTAACTCATTTTCAAAACTGAATAATAACGGTAATCAATCAAAGGTTGAAATCATTTGAATCGTCTAACATAAACATCAAGGGTATATGATGGTCCAGGTGGCATTTTAGGTAAGTTGTTTTCAAATAAGAATGCTTTACAGCGTAATTATTTCCTCGCTTGCCTTTCACTTACATAATTTTCAATATTTAATGTTTAACTTTAAAATAAAAACATATACATATATTTTTTTAGTATAGTAAAAATATTAATTTTAAAATTTTATTGAACAAGTAGCCTTGTCAAGATATCGTGCCATTTGTATATAATGATCTCATGGATAAGCTCTGTGATGTGGGCACTATTAACAAGTGATTTTGGAGATAGTAGGTTGTCTCAAGATTCTTGCGACAAGGTTGAGCCGTTTGCATAGGTCGTAGTGGAATCTTGCCTCTTTTTCTATCATGTCTTGTCTTGGGCAGCTTGTTGGGATACTTAATATTTTTTTTTTTGTTACATAAACTTTAAATGTGCTTCCATGGGGTAATCAAGTGTTTATACCTTATTTTTGTTTCCGTAGCATCTATATGTTGAATAATTCAATTTAAATATGTTTTCATGGGGTAATCAAGTTTTAATACTTTATTTTTGTTTCCATTGCATCTATATGTAGAATAATACAATTTAGTGTTGGGTATTCATATTAATTTGTAGTGAGAAATGGTTAAAGTGGCTATGGTATTTTTTTTATCTCAATCTACTATAGGTGAGACTAAAGCTTGTATGGGGTGAAATTGCAGTGAGAAATGGTTAAAGTGGCTATGGTCTTTTTTGATCTCAATCTGCTATAGGTGAGACAAAAGCTTGTATGGGGTGAAATTAAAACTCATTCTAGTGGCATGGTGTGAAGAGAATCCCATTCTCTATGCGGGCCTCATGCGTTACCTTCAAGAAGGTGACGATTACAAGAAAATCTACCCCATTTGAAGTGTGAAAATGGAATCGAATTTTTATTTTGATTACTGAACCACACAGTTTCTTGGAGAATGCAACCTATTTTGGGTTTCTAAACTAGAGGCCACCCCATGGGCCTAGAAAGAAGATGCCTCTTCAAATTCCTACTCTTCAAATATATCAAATAAAACCATTAGTATCAGCAAACCAAGAAGACGATGGTAGCTTCTATGACTGCAAGTTTGAGCCATATTTCCTTAATGCCTTCAGAGTACATTAAGGCACGACATGCATGGATGAATTAATGTACTCCCAAGGCTTGCGATGCTACAATATTAATTCAATTTCAAGTAGATTTATTTAGTACACACGACTATTTTATTAATCAAATGATGTTACATATAAATACATGAAAATTTGTTTAAAGATAGACAAGGTAAATTGGACGCATGATAATTTGGTTGAGAGAATACCTCAACCACACACCATTATAGGGCTACTAGTTGGAGAGAATATTTCAACCATCTAACTAAGCCTTAACAACATCTTATCTAAGCCAAATAGACTCATTTTTCTAGTTCCTAGAACTCTACCAATAATGACCAATAAACTTAATAATTAAATAACCTTACACACATTGAGACAAGTGAGAATCACGTGCTCTAATACTCCCCCTTAATGAATACTTTTTCAATATAAATCACTACAAGGTTTACATCTGGTACAACCCGATGTTTACAAATGGAGATACCAAGTACTCATCAACTCAAACGTAACTCTATAGATTTTTTTACAAGCATATGTGCGGCACATAATTCAATATGATAATGACCCTGTTATTATTCAACACACCTTTACAAACATTTTTCCACCATCCAATTTTATCTATTGCTCCAACCACTATTGTTATAGTGCCTCCAAAAGCTTTTATCTTCCCTTGGGATTTTCTCACAATGGGCATGAACCTCTTCTCTCTGTTGTACCTACATACAAATTACAATTCATTATTGATGTCAATAAAAAAATAAATCCATCTACCGAGGTCCATGGGTACCATCTATTGTACAATTTTCGACCACCTAATCTTAGTTACATTCGTCCACAATCCAATCTTAGTTATTGTTCCAACCACTATTGTTATAATGCCACCAAAATAACTTTTTTGAGTTGTTTTTATCTTCCCTTAGGTTTTTTCCACAATGGGAATTCTTCTTCTCTCTCTTGTACCTACATACAATTGATTAGTGATGTCCATATAAAAAGAAATCCATCTACCGAGGTACACAGGTACCATCTATTGCACTTGTTAGCTCTCTACGAATCCTTTTCGCCTACATGGTTCATCAATCATGTTAAACTCTATCTAACTTGGTCCCTTACATTCTGACTCAATCTCACATCCCCTCTCCCCCCCACTTTTAATCAAAGACTAGCTTCTTTAATTATACATCAATCTTAGATATGAGTACATGTGCCACCCTCGTACCTACTTAGTGGTTAATTCCACAACTTGAGGTCACATCCTCTCTCTACATTAGAGGGATAAATTCTACATTCTTGACTCTGTTAGAGTTGGTATCTTCATCTCTCCGTTAGAGATCAAATTTCTCTTGTTGCATTTCATTTTAGGTGTCTCATTCAGTTCAGTCAGCTACATTCCATTAGGAGCATGGATCATCTGACGGTAGGGTCTTGTCACTCATATCCCTCATGTCATGTACCTGCTGGTTTGTGTTTGTTCATCAAAATCATTTACAGTCATTTATAGTCATGTTTGGTCTCTTGGTTAGCGAAGAGTCATTTTAGGGTTTTTAGTCTCATTAGGTCTAGAGTTTTGTTAATTTGGGTTTTTAGTCTCATTAGGTCTAGGGTTTCGTTAATTTAGTCTTCAAAATGACTAATAATGTTGGCAGGCACATGAGGGAGGTTCGAAATAGGTTTTTAGTGCAAAACATTTCATCATCATAATGCTTGATAATGATTTTTCTTCAAAACTCTGTTTTGAAGAAAAATCGTCTATTTCATCTTTTGTAATAAATGCAATGTAATTTTCAAAGTTTTTTCAGTTGTAAAGTACTTCAGGCGCAACCCTAGTCACCTTTGGGAAATCTCCATGCCAACCACTCCATGCAAAACAAACAAAAGCTCATCATCAGTCCAAAAAATCAAAAGGAAGCAAAACAGAGTTTATTTAAAAAGTGTCAAAGTTCAAACATTACAAAAGTGGGTTTTCAAGAAGAAAAAATTAAAATCTTTTGCCATAAAAGATATTTTTGTGTTTCAAAAATTAATTTGCAAGCCAAGAAATTAATGAGCCAATAGAAATAGCGGAGGAAGCAAATCCAACGTTGGAGGCAAAAACTATGGTGAAATTCACTGTCGCGGCGCACTCGGAAACTGTCGCGGTGCATAGAAGGAGTGCGACGCACTTGGCAGCGGTCGCGGCGCACAGGGTAGACAACTTAATTTTTGCCATTGCTTCCACAAACTCCAAATCGACTCAGTTATTTTTGTCCGAGTAAGTTCATGTGAAACTGTAATTTCCATTTACAAGTGTTTGAAAATGGATTATGAGAATTTGAATGTCAAAACTCAAACCCTATCATCTTGTTGAAGTGCCTCCTTAGGGTTTTTGAAATTAGAGTTTTAAAATTTATTTTGGTGCCAAATACTTCATTCCTCACTTGTTTATTCCTCCCTCTCACTGTTATACTATCATTACATTCCATCCCCTATTCCCTTAGATCCCCAAAGTCACTCATTCCTAAGCCTATTTTCCTATCCCTAAGTCATTTCATTTCCTATCATTTTCAGTTTCCCATCTCACTTGTAAAAATTCCCAAACCTCAAGTTTCTCAAACAGTCAATTGGATATCCCTACACTTCAGTTATCACTTGATTAAGGTCCATTGTTCCTACTTCCCTATTTCTCCACAGTCCCTCTCTTACCACCATATATTTGGAAACTAAAACAAGCACCAAATTCTCATTTTCATCTCATACAAGCCAACATACACCTTGCATGGACATCATGGAGACAGACACTGATACATCATATGATAGAGATAGTGATTCTACCACTGAGCTACATGCACCTAGAAGGCCTCGTAAAGGTGGCAGACATGTGAGAGAAGAGCCCACCTCATTGACTCAATTGCAAGCTTGCCCACTTGCCATGGCATGTTTTCGAGAGCAGTCATGCTATCAGTTTTGTGAAATGATTGCTAGGATTCATTATCATCAGGAGTTGGCTCGTTTGTTTGTATTTCATTTACGTGATGGCCAGGTAACTCTTGTTGGTGTAAATTTCACTTTGACACCGGAAACTATTTCTCAAGCAACCAAAATACCGAATGTGGGTGAACAGTGGAACAAAAGACAGCAGGTGGATAGAGTGCATTATGAACCATATATCAGGCCTAGCTTTGTGAGACAGCTCATCAGAGTGTTCCCATTCTGGTTTCCAAAGGAATCCTATGTGCCCCTAATGAAACTCATTATCAGATACTTCAGTTGTGAGGGCCAGTTTTCATGCCTCTATGCCTACCACATCAGGTTATTGATGCATTTCACAAGAGTGAGGATGATGAACATTCCTTATTTCATGTGTCGGAACATCGAGAGAATGACCACTCTTGTGTAGAAGAAAACTCCCGAGCAGCAGTACAACAATATTTATTACTATGCACTCATCAAGATCGTGGTTTTACATCAGCTTGGATTGCAGGGTATTTCATGGGAGGATTTCATTTCCCATGACTTCTTCATAGCCCCTCAGGTTCTTCTGGAGGTTTTCCATGATGCAGGTGAACCTTCATGTCAGTATGGAAGTCAGGAGGCAAAGACTACTAGTGTGCCGACATATGTCACTTATCAGAGAGGCACTAGAGGATTATTTGCAGCAGCCCGGTGAGTAATATCTCCACCTGGGGTGGAAGGGGTCTCGTTGGCATCATCAGTAGCACAGTTACAAGTACAGGATAGAGGTAAGAGGCCCATGTAGGATGAGGGCCTTCCAGGAGGCCAAGACACATGTTTCATATTGATTAATGAGGATTTGAGCTCTCTAAGCTCAAAGTTGAGAGAGACCATTCAGGAGCAGAAGGCAGAGATCGTCACATTGACCATCAAGTTTCAAAGAGCCCAATGGGTCATAAACTACCTGGAGAAGCGGAATTTTTTTTTGGAAGATGAACAAACAATCATGGAGTTGCAAAACATCCATGAGAACCGGCAAGCTGCCCAAAGAAGCCAAACCGAGATGACACCCATTGAGCGGGAGATTGAGGTTGATAGAGATAATTGGCTGAGAGGGTCAATATTCATATTGAGAAGTTTTTGTAGAAGGAAAAAAAGGTAAATAACATGCTCAGGCACATGAAGAACCATTATTGGGCACGAAATCATGTTTGCAAAGCGAGGATCAAAATCCTGAAAGCAAAGCTAAGGAGGGCACTAAAGCGTCTCAAAAGGCATGATAGACTCCAAATTTTGGCCAAAGCTTCTTTGGCCAAGAATATCACTTTATGATGGACCTTCAGCCCAAATTTCAAGAAATTTGGGAAACTCTTTGTCAATTTTGAATTTTTTGGCCTTAAAATAGATTTTCCTGCCCGACCCGTAGCGCCACTTGGCGTGCGCTTATAATTGGCAGCTCCTTTTGAGGAAAACTTTGTATTTCTTGATTTTTCATCAAAATTATGCATTCCTACCCATTACCTAAGGATTTTGACAAGTTTTGGGTTTCCTAAAGGGTCAAAAACACCTCAAAAATGGCCTTTCTGCCACTTTTTGGACACACAGGAAGCAGTGTTGGGAGAAAAATTTGTATTTCTAGATTTTTCATTAAAATTTATGCATGCCTACCCATTACCTAAATATTTTGACAAGTTTTGGGTTGCCTAAAGGGTAAAAACACCTCAACAGTGGCCTTTCTGCCACTTTTTGGACACATAGGAAGCAGTGTTGGGAGATTGGAATTTTGGAGGGGCAAATGGCAACCAAATTCATAGATTCCACTTGGGTTGGAAAGTAGAAAAGAATGGATTTCCAACGAGCTATCCTACACTCAATTTGGACTTCGGGAAGGCCCTCAAAATCAACCTCAAAGTGGTGCTACGCATAGAGATTTCAGGTGCAGCGCATTGGGAAATTTGGCCTAATTTTCACTCAGCAGTTCAGATTTTCGCCTAGTTTTGGCTAGTTTGACTTTTTCATGTAACTCTTGATGTAACTTGATGTAATTTCATGACTTTGATGTAATTTTGGCACATTTTTACTCATCCTAGTAGATTCGTTCACCAAAAAGTGAAATGTAACTGAATGAATCAGTTTCCTATCATATAGAGGCAAGTTGTTTCATTGCCTATTTTCCATTTCTTAGTTTCGATATGGTTGAAACAGCTCCTAGAATGGTGAGATCTACCCCTAGAGGCATGGGGATGAGTTAGGCTTGTCTATATCATGCAATTCATCAGTCATTTTCAGGGTTGGACACTTGGGATTTCTTGGCACTTCATTGTACATTTCATCTCTGCATTTTGGCAAAGGAAAGAATAGGGTTTGCAGCACTCTTTGGGATCCATGTGGCTCTATGTTTTGATGGTGTATTTCTCTCTATGATTGTAATTTCACTGATGTTTTATGTGTATCATTTCCCTTCGCCTTTCTTCTTAAATTAAACAAATGAGTGATAAAGGTGGAATTCATTAGATTGCTTTGCTCTGCCTTGAGTTTTGTTTAATTTTCCATGTTTTCATCTGTTTGAAGAGGATTATTGAAAGCCTCTTTCCCTCTTCAGCTCCTCACCGGTCTAAACTATCCATTCATTTAATCCAAGCATCAAAACAATTTCCTTCCTTGCCCCATTCAGAACTTTGCAAAAACTAGGACTCATCCCCGGACACAAAATCAGACTTTTCCTTTGATCCAACAAAAACCCCCAAAATCAAAATAAAACTCTTTCACCTATATACCTAGCCTAAAATCAGCCTTTATTTCAAGTAAACTCAAGCCTTATTGATTATCTTTGCTGAGATTGACCAGGAGAGAGCCCTCTCTTGATCTGGTAGGGCTAGCTACCAGACTGAGCATGGTTTGATGTTACCCTAGACTCTTCCTTCCTTTAGCCTGAGGTAGATTTAGGAAATAACATAGTGTCAACCATACTGGGGAAAAATCAAATGGTTTGCTTGTTAGTGATATTTGTTTTATAAGCTACAGACGGAGCCTGAAGTTATGCCAGGTAGCCTTCGAAATGCTCTTTCTTTGCATTAGTGAAAGTAGATAAACGTTGCTTCAATCAATCTCTGGTCTAGTTTGTAAACGTGACACTTGACTTGTAAATTTCCCCCAGTACATCAGATCGTTCTAGACTTTGGATGATGAGTTTAGAATGTGATAGGCTGAACAAGTTGGTTTTGTCCCTTTGATTTTTTAAAATAATTCAACATACTGGCTTCCAGAAGAAATACCAGAGAAAATCCGGATCCTGATCCACCTCCATTGTATGAAAATCCCAATCTTATTTCAGGAATACTTCGTCGAGAAAGTCCTGTGATTCCTCTATTTAAACCTCATTCATGTCCCGCTATTTTTGAGTATCTTGAAGATCTTGAGTTTGATGAACAATTTGAGTTGCCTTGTTTGAGACTAAGTTTGAAAGTGCTATTGGTTCTACTATCATAAATCCCGAGTTTATCAAGTATCTTGAAATCGAACAGGCTAATAGATCCATTGACAGTTACATTTTGAATATTCAAAATTCCATTGAGGCAACAAATATTCCTGAGTTCATAGAGTCTACATCTGAAACACTTGGGCCATCAACAGTTACATCTAGTTCACAGGTTCATACCGAGCCACCTTTCATTCCTACCATTCCCGTACAAACTTCTATCCCTGATCAACAATCTGCAATAGTTTCTCCATCCACACCACATACACCTCATACATCTACTGCTCCTACTCCACCTATATCCCCAAGACCGGTTATAAATCCACCAAGAGAAATGGTTGCTCGATTTGCACCCCTTGTGTTGCCTCAAAATTTGGATGACATGCCCGCTGATTATCAAAGTAAGATTCCATTGTATTATGGCACTCCTCAAAGTGTTCCTACTCAGCAACATGTGGATAGAATGGCAGATTTCTTTGACCTTCATGAGATTGATGCAGAAAATGTGACCATGATATTATTTGTGCAAACCTTTGGAGGTGAAGTAAGAAAGTGGTTCAGAGCTTTGCCGGCTAGAAGTATTGCTACATTGGCTGAGCTTCAGAGAAAATTCTTGGATCGATGGGAAGTAAAGAAAGATCCTCTTCAGATCACTTCTGAATATACCAAAATCAAGCGGAAGGTTGGTGCGTCTGTCCAAGATTATTGTATTAGATTCAATGCGGTTTACAATGCAATTCCTGATGATTTAAAGCCATATAGGAGGTCGTATTTTCTTAATTTTCCAGATGGTTTTGATCCAGAAATGGCCTATCAATTAAGAGAAAGAGATCCGGTCACTTTGGAAGACATGCAAAAAATTGTAGTCAGTGTTGAAGCTAATTTGAATGAAAAGAGAGCTAGATTGAAAGCTGAAAAGAAAGTCGCAATAAAGGAAGAGGCTTCTACTTCAGATCAAGTACTCCACAAGGTGGAAAAGATGATTGAAAGATTAACACTTGATAAGCCTGAACTGCAGATCAGAAATCCTAACTTCCGTGGCTAGCAGCAACCACAATTCAGGATCAAGCAAAGAGAGAAGCGAGCACAAGAACCAGCAGTACAACAGCAGGTAAAGACACCTTTACAACAGAATTTTGTTGGTTCGGAATCATATGATGAAGAGAATGTAATAGGGGAAGAGAATCAATTATTTACACCTGATGATATGCCAACCTTTATCACTGAAGCTGAGGAATATTCAGAAAGTTCAGATGTACAAAAAGATGAGGATTTCAACTTGGCAAATGAGACAGCTCTTGAAGAAGAGTCGGATGAGTATCAGAGAGGTTATATGAATGCCTTAACATCCCAGCAGCGACAATATTCACTTAGAAATATAGATGTACCTATTAACCCAATTCAAAAGAGACATGAAGTTTCAGCACCAAAGAATGATGCACCCGTTGCATAAAAGAAGGGAAAAGAGATAGCTGATCCTACTACTAGAAAATTACCATCATCAAATGAAAGATCTAATCAGCCAATTGTATTGAGGGAGAAAGCTAAAAAGAAGGATGTTCCAGCTAGAGAGGTAGAAAAAGCTTCAGTTTTTAACTTAGAGAGTGAAATTTCTAAGTTAAAAGTATCCATTCCTTTAACTGAATTGATGAAAAATAACAGCTATAAGGGTCAAGTATCTAAGATTTTGAATTTCGATCCAATGTCTGATATGGTAAATGTGGAAGATGATCAACCTGAATTGATATTTGGACTAGCATTGGATGGTGAGTCTCCAGATAGTGATGTGCCTCCTTTTTATATCAGCCTTAGATTGCATGATTTTGTGTTACATAATGCCATGTTTGATTCCAGAGCTTCTCATAATCTCATGCCGAGGGCAATCATGGAGAAATTGGGATTGGACATCACTAGAAAGTATCATGATCTTTACTCTTTTGATTCCAGTAGAGTAAGATGCATTGGGCTTATCAAATATTTGGTGGTCAGTTTGGATCATATTCCTACTAAAAATGTTTTGATGGACGTGGTTGTGGCAGATATTCCTCCTAGATTTGGCATGCTTCTTTCCAGATCTTAGGGAGAGAAACTAAAGGTAACATTGTAGCTTGATTTCTCCTATGCTACTATTCCCGTGTTTAGTCAGATGATAAAATTATATCGGGAGCAAAAGATGAAGTATATGATCACCAGCAAGGAGAAACCGGTAAATCATCCAATTAATTATGTACATACAGATTTAGAGTAATTTGTTTTGTATTCAGATAGTTTCAATGATGTAAATAGCCAATTAGTTGAAGTAGAAGACATTCTGGAAATCACCGAGATTTTTAGAGAGGTTTTGAAGAAAGAGAGACAAGAACTTGAAAGTTCCGCTGAGCAATCAGCCTTTCAACAACAACAGAAAGTTGATGGACAGCAAGCAGAAATAACAGAGAAAACAAAATTTCAGCACTTGGAAGAGGACGAAGATGGTTTATGGACCATGGATTTTGATGGTGCAGTAAGAAGTGATGGTGTTGGAATTGGAATTTGGGTACCAAGCCCTTTTTCCGCCCCAAAGAAGGTACCGAGTAATGTAAGGGTCTGTTCTTATAAATTAGCTTTTGATTGTTCAAATAATGAGGCAGAATATGAAGCTTTAATTGCTGGTCTGAAAATTCTTAGAAAGTTGAATGCTAAGAGGATTGCAGTGTATGGTGACTCCGAGTTGGTAATTAAGCAAGTGAAAGGTGAATACCAAGCTAAGCATCATCGAATGCGGGCTTACCAAAATTCTATTCTTGATATCTTGAAATTTTTTTCAAACTATACTTTGACTTGTGTCCCTCGTATTCAGAATGGTATTGCAGATGCTCTTGTGAAGGAAGCAAGTAATTTGAAAATTCTGATGAACTCAAGTAACAAATTTGAACTTCATGTGAAACATCGTCCGACTGTCCCGGACAATCAAAGGTATTGGCAAGTATTTCAAGAAGATGATGAGATTGATGAATTTATGCAAAATGAAGGAAAATTCAAAGACACTTCAATTGACATGGATCATGATGATGGTGATGTTGATGTGCAAATAAATCAAATGGAAGTATTGCAGCTGAAGGATAATGTCATTCCTAAAGTTCTAATACCTTTAGAAGAGCTTTTCGATCAAGATGACATAGCTAGAAAACCAACCTTGCGGCCAACCGAAAAGGGAGTTGAAGATGTGAACATTGGATCAGCTGAAATCCAAAGATGGTGAAATTTTCCAAAGCATTGCCACCGGAGGTAAAAGAAAAATATGTTAGTTTATTGTCTTCTTTTGCTAATGTATTTGCTTGGGACTATTCATATTTGAAGACATATGATACCAATATAATTTAGCACACCATTCCGATTAGGCCAAATCAAAAGCCCTTCAGGCAAAAGTTGAGAAGGATAAATCCAAAGTTGCTGCCCTCAATTGAGAAGGAAGTGAATCGATTATATAAGGCTGGTATCATTGTTCCTATAAGGTTTTCAGATTGGATTTCTAATTTGGTGCCCGTACGCAAGAAGATAGGTGAGATTCGTTTGTGCATTGATTTTAGGAATCTGAATAAGGTTTCTTTGAAAGATAATTATCCGTTGCCAAAAATGGATCAGATACTTCAGCGAGTATTTTGAGCATCTCGTATGTTGCTACTCGATGGTTATTCTGGTTATAACCAAATTCTGGTCCATGAGGATGACAGAGACAAAACAATGTTCACCACTCCGTGGGGAAATTTCCATTATGCTAAAATGCCTTTCGGTTTGAAGAATGTTGGTGCAACCTTTCAGCGAGCAATGGATATGGCATTTGCAAATGAGAAGGATGTTTTTCTAGTTGTGTATCTTGATAATTTGATAGTCTTTTCCAATTCTGATGAAGAGCACCTTTACCATTTGAAGATTGTTTTTCAACGGTGTAGAAAGTATGGTGTGTCACTCAATCTGAAGAAGAGTTTGTTTTCCATGGATGAGGGCAAACTTCTTGGTCATATTATCTCAAAAGATGGCATCCGTATTGACCCAGCTCAAGTAGAAGCTATTCAGCAAATTGATCTTCCCCGGAACAAAAAGGAGATCCAATCATTCAATGGTAAGATGAATTTCTTAGGCCGCTTTGTGCCTAATATTGCAGACCACCTAAGAGAAATTACAAACATGCTTAAGAAAGACAATGTAGTGAAGTGGACTGAGGAGGCGGTAAAGTCTTTCAATTTAGTAAAATTGGCTCTTTATTCAGCTCCGGTTTTGATCAACCCGGACTATACTCAGGATTTTATTTTGTTTTCATTTGCCTCGGAGCATACTATGGTAGCATTATTGATGCGGAAAAGAGATGAGCATGAAAAACCAACTGCTTTTTTCAGTTGAACCATAAGAGATGCAGCCTTAAAATATAACATTATTGAAAAGCAAGCTCTTGATTTAGTGAAAACGTTGAAAGATTTTCGAGTATATATTCTGCATTCTCATATTCTTGCTTATGTTCCTAACGTTGCTGTTAAGGATGTTTTAATGCAAACAGATCCACAAGGGAGACGGGGCAAATGGATTATTGCCTTGTTGGAGTATGATCTGGAGATAAAGCCTACAAAGCTTATCAAAGGACAAGGGCTGGCTAAGCTAATGGCTGAGTCAAACTTGCATGCCTTGGACATTAATCTTATTGCTGGTATGTCTGAGGAGAATGAGGAAAGTTCATCAGTTCAGGTATCAGAAATCTTTGTGCTTTCTCCTTGGTATTTAGATATTGTATATGTGCTTCAAAATTTGTCACCACCACCCAGCATGGCTAGAAAAAAAAGTAGAACTCTGAAATTGAAGGCTGCTAAGTTTTGTATTTTGAATAATTCACTCTATTGGAAAGATCTTGGTGGTGTTTTGTGGAATTGTTTGGTTGAAGAAGAAGCAAAGCAGGTTATGGAGGGTTTTCATAAGGGAGATTGCGGGGGTCACCTTTTTTGGAAGACAACGGCCAACAATATTTTGAGATCAAGATATTATTGGCCGACTCTTTTTGCTGATGTGTATAAGACTGTTAAAGGCTGTCATGAATGTCAAATTTTTGAAGGGAGGAAGAAATTGCAGCCTTTGCCACTTAAGCCCATTGAAGTAAGTGCTCCTTTTCAACAGTGGGGTTTGGATTTCATTGGAAAAATCCATTCTGTTTCTTCAGCTTAGCACCAGTGGATCCTCAAAGCGATAGATTATTTCACAAAATGGATCGAAGCAATTCCCACCAGGCAGGCCACCGATTCGGTAATAATTTCGTTCCTTGAGAATAATATTTTGTCTCGTTTTGGTTGCCCGAATAAGTTGATCATTGATAACGCACCAGCTTTCAAATCAAAAAGAATGGTTGAGTTTTGTGACAAGTATAAAATCACTTTGGGACACTCAACAGCTTATCATCCACAAGGCAACAAATTGGCTGAGTCTTCCAACAAATCTTTGGTCAACATTATTAAAAAGTTGCTGGAAATAAACAAGAAAAGTTGGCATAAGAAGTTATTCAATGCACTTTGGGTAGACTGAGTGAGTCAGAAGAAATCCATTGGTATGTCCCCTTTTGAGCTAGTATATGGAGTTGACACGGTATTTCCTACCTCTCTCGCAATTCCAGTGGTCAAACTTCTGCAGGAAGCTGGCAGTGAAGATGATCATATGCAAAGGAGAATAAATCAAATGATCCATTTGTAGCAGACTAGAGAAGAATTTTTCCAAAACACGTTCAAGCTGCAAGAGAGAATTAAGAAAATATATGACAGAAAAGCCAAGGCGGACAAATTTCAATTGGAAGAAGTGGTGCTGAAATGGGATGCAAGGAACAAGGAAAAGGGTAAGCATGGTAAGTTCAAAAATCTCTGGAAAGGACCCTTTAAAATTGTTGCATATCGGGGTCAGAATGCTTTTCTTCTGAAAGAGATGAACGGGGAAGATTGTCCAGGAGGGCCGGTCAATGGTCAGCTGCTCAAGCGGTATCATTTCTGAAATGTTTTCTATTGTTTTACATTCTCACTGTACATACCAGTTTATTTCAGTTTCATTGCAAGTGTGTGCTGTGATCTTTTCTTCAGTTTGGGGCCCGAGGTGAAGGCTATAACTTTGAAGATTAATTTCAACTTTGGTTTGAGTTTGACGAGTCAGTTTTTTTAGTCATTTTGGTTTCAAAATTGAGTCAGTTTGAGTCAAATTTTCAGTCAATAAAATGAGTCAAGATTCTTGTGTTGATTTTTTGAAGTTATGGACTCCATAGCCCAATGGACAAAGGCACTGCCTACTCTCCCAGAAGTCTATAGTTCTTGGCACCTCCAAGGAGCTACCATCCCCATTGGAGCCAATTTTAGAGTCGGTATCTTCATCCCTCCGTCAGAGATCAAATTTCTCATGTTGCATTTCATTTTAGGTGTCTCATTCAGTTCATTCAGCTGCATTCCATTAGGAGCATGGATCATATGATGGTAGGGTCTTGTCACTCATATCCCTCATGTCATGTACCTGCTGGTCTATGTCTGTTCATCAAAATCATTTACAGTCATTTATAGTCATGTTTGGTCTCTTGGTTAGCAAAGATTCATTTTAGGGTTTTTAGTCTCATTAGGTCTAGGGTTTCGTTAATTTAGTCTTAAAAATGACTAATAATGTTAGCAGGCACATGAGGGAGGTTCGAAATAGGTTTTCAGTGCAAAAAAAATCATCATCATAATGCTTGATATTGATTTTTCTTCAAAACTCTATTTTGAAGAAAAATCGTCTATTTAATCTTTTGTAATAAATGCAATGTAATTTTCAAATTTTTTTCAGTTGTAAAGTACTTCAGGCACAACCCTGGTCGCCTTTGCCAAATCTCCATGCCAACCACTCCGTGAAAAAGAGACAAAAGCTCATCATCAATCCAAAAGATCAAGAGGAAGCAAAACAAAGTTTATTTAAAAAGTGTCAAAGTTAAAACATTACAAAAGTGGGTTTTCAAGAATCAAAAATTAAAATCTTTTGCCATAAAAGATATTTTTGTGTTTCAACAATTCATTTGCAAGCCAAGACATTAATGAGCCAAGATAAATAGTGGAGGAAGCAAAGCCAGCGTTCAAGGCTGAAACTGTGGTGAAATTCACTGTCTCGGTGCACTGGGAAATTGTCGCGGTGCATTGGCTAAGTGCGACGCATAGGGCTGCTCTTCATTATGTATTTCTGAACTAGTGCAGTGCATAGAAGGAGCGCGATGCACTGGGCAGTGGTCACGGTGCATAGGGAAGATAACTTAATTTTTTCCATTGCTTCCACAAACTCCAAATTGACTCGGTTCTTTTTGTCCAAGTAAGTTCATGTGAAACTGTAATTTCCATTTACAAGTGTTTGAAAATGGTTTATGAGAATTTGAATGTCAAAACTCAAACCCTATCATCTTGTTGAAGTGCCTCCTTAGGGTTTTTGAAATTGGAGTTTTAAAATTGATTTTGGTGCCAAATACTTCATTCCTCACTTGTTTATTCCTCCCTCTCACTGATATACTATCACTACATTCCATCCCCTATTCCCTTAGATCCCAAAAGTCACTCATTCCTAAGCCTATTTTTCTATCCCTGAGTCATTTCATTTCCTATCATTTTCACTTTCCCATCTCACTTGTAAAAATTCCCAAACCCCAAGTTTCCCAAATAGTCAATTGGTTGTCCCTACACTTCAGTTACCACATGATTGAGGTCCATTGTTCCTACTGCCCTATTTATCCATAGTCCCTCTCTTACCACCATATATTTGGCAACTAAAACAAACACCAAATTCTCATTTTCATCTCATACAAGCCAACATACACCTTTCATGGACATCATGGAGACAGACACTGATACATCATATGACAGAGATAGTGATTCTACCACTGAGCTACATGCACCTAGAAGGCCTCGTAAAGGTGGCAGACATGTGAGAGAAGAGCCCACCTCATTGACTCAATTGCAAGCTTGCCCACTTGCCATGGCATGTTTTCGAGAGCAGTCATGCTATCAGTTTTGTGAAATGATTACTAGGATTCATTATCATCAGGAGTTGGCTCGTTTGTTTGTATTTCATTTTCATGATGGTCAGGTAACTCTTGTTGGTGTAAATTTCACTTTGACACCGAAAAATATTTCTCAAGCAACCGGAATATCGAATGTGGGTGAACAGTGGAACAAAAGACAACAGGTGGATAGAGTGCATTATGAACCATATATCAGGCCTGGCTTTGTGAGACATCTCAGTAGAGTGTTCCCATTCTGGTTTCTAAATTAATCCTATGTGGCCCTGATGAAACTCATTATCAGATACTTCAGTTGTGAAGGCCGGTTTCCATGCCTCTATGCCTACTACATCAGGTTATTGATGCATTTCACAAGAGTGATGATGATTAACATTCCTTATTTCATATGCCGGAACATCGAGAGAATGACCACTCTTGTGTAGAAGAAAACTCCCGAGCAATAGTACAACAATATTTATCACTATGCACTCATCAAGATCGTGGTTGTACATCAGCTTCGATTGCAGGGTATCTCATGGGAGGATTTCATTTCCCATGACTTCTTCACAGCCCCTCAGGTTCCTCTAGAGGTTGTCCATGATGCAGGTGAACCATCACGTCAGTATGGAGGTCAGGAGGCAGAGACTACTAGTGTGCCGACATATGTCACTTATCAGAGAGGCACTAGAGGATTATTTGCAGGAGCCCGACGAGTACTATCTCCACCTGGGGTGGAAGGGGTCTCATTTCCATCATCAATAGCATAGGTACCGGTACAGGATAGAGGTAAGAGGCCCATGCAGGATGAGGGCCCTTCAGGAGGCCAAGACACAGGTTTCATATTGATTGATGAGGATTTTAGCTCTCCAAGCTCAAAGTTGAGAGAGACCATTAAGGAGCAGAAGGCGGAGATCGACACACTGACCATCAAGTTGAAAAGAGCCAAATGTGTCATCAAATACCTGGAGCAGTGGAACAAACAGTTGGAAGATCAACAAACAATTATGGAGTTTCGAAACATCCGTGAGAACCGGCAAACTGCCCAAAGAAGCCAAACCTAGATGACACCCATTGAGCGGGAGATTGAGGCTGATAGAGAGACTTGGATTGAGAGGGTCAATATTCATCTTGAGAATCTGTTGGAGAAGGAAAACAATGAAAATAACATGCTCTGGCACATGAAGAACCATTATTGGGTGCAAAATCATGTTTGCAAAGCAATGATCAAAATCCTGAAAGCAAAGCTAAGGAGGGGACTAAAGCGTTGCAAAAGGCATGATAGACTCCAAATTTTGGCCGAAGCTTCTTTGGCCTAGCATAGCACTTGATGATTGACCTTCATCCCAAATTTCAAGAAATTTGGGAAACTTTTTGTCAATTTTGAATTTTTTGGCCTTAAAACAGATTTTCCTACTCGATGTGTAGCGCCACTTGGCGCGCGCTTATAATTGGCAGCTCCTTTTGAGGAATAATTTGTATTTCTGGATTTTTCATCAAAATTTATGCATGCCTACCCATTACCTAGATATTTTGACAAGTTTTGGGTTTCCTAAAGGGTCAAAAACACCTCAAAAATGGTCTTTCTGCCACTTTTTGGACACACGGGAAGCAATGTTGGGAGATTGTATTTTGAAAGAGAAAATGGAAACCAAATTCATAAATTCCACTTGGGATGGAAACTAGATAGGTAGGGCTTTCCAACGAGCTATCCTAAGCTCAATTTGGACTTCAGAAAGGCCCTCAAAATCAGCCTCAAAGTGGTGCTACGCATAGAGATTTCAGGCGCAGCGGATTGGGAAATTTGGCCTAATTTTCACTCAGCAGTTTAGATTTTCGCCTAGTTTTGGCTAGTTTGAATTTTTCATGTAACTCTTGAAGTAACTTGATGTAATTTCATGAATTTGATGTAATTTTCGCACATTTTTACTCATCCTAGTAGATTCATTCACCAAAAAGTGAAATGTAAGTGAATGAATCAGTTTCCTATCATATAGAGGCAAGTTGTTTCATTGCTATTTTCCAGTTCTTAGTTTCGATATGGTTGAAACAACTCCTATAATGGTGAGCTCGACCCCTAGAGGCATGGGGATGAGTTAGGCTTGTCTATATCATGTAATTCATCAGTCATTTTCAGGGTTGGACACTTGGGATTGCTTGGCACTTCATTGTACATTTCATCTCTGCATTTTGGCAAAGGAAAGACTAGGGTTTGCAGTAGTCTTTGGGATCCATGTGGCTCTATGTTTTGATGGTGTATTTCTCTCTGTGATTGTAAGTTCACTGATGTTTTATGTGTATAATTTCCCTTCTTCTTTCTTCTTAAATTAAACAAATGAGTGATAAAGGTGGAATTCATTAGATTGCTTTGCTTTGCCTTGAGTTTTGTTTAATTTTCCATGTTTTCATCCGTTTGAAGAGGATTCTTGAAATCCTCTTGCCCTCTTCAGCTCCTCACTGGTATGAACTATCCATTCATTTAATCCAAGCATCAAAGAAATTTCCTTCCTTTCCCCATTCAGAACTTTGCAAAAACTAGGCCTCATCCCCGGACCCAAAATCAGACTTTTCCTTTGATCCAACAAAAACCCCCAAAATCAAAATAAAACTCTTTCACCTATATACCTAGCCTAAAATCAGCCTTTATTTCAATTCAACTCAAGCCTTATTGATTATCATTGTTAAGATTGACCTGGAGAGAGCCCTCTCCTGATCTGGTAGGGCTAGCTACCAGACTGAGCGTGGTTTGATGTTACCCTAGACTCTGCCTTCCTTCAGCCTGAGGTAGATTTAGGAAATAACAGACTCAACAGGGCTTAGAACACACTTGGGGAAATGAACATGGACGAATACATTATGGTGTTTGGTACAACTGATCATGCACCCCTTAAAACACATATGGATAATTACAACAATCTCAATTCAGGTACAACAAACATTGAAAATGATTTAAAAAAACACAAATATTAAGAATATTCTTATGTGACAATAATCTGCCCAAACATATAAGTCCATTTACAATTTATCAAAATGCATCACTTTATACTACTCCTTTATCTCCTTCTTCTATGAAAGTATGGACAAAGTTGGTGTTGTCTTCATTTATATCTTCAACATTTATGTCTAGTATCTATCCTGAATTTTCATACTTACATGTGATTTTTTAGAGTAGTTAATTCTAAAAAAACTGATCCTAACCTTCATGAGCGAGCTTAAGGGTTCCAAATGGATATAAATATACCATAATTGGGTGCAGAAGTGAAGGCTAGTTGACATGCCCATTCTTTGATGGGGTTTTCACTTCCATACCTAGTGCATTTATTGGTTTTGTCCTTTTCCATCTTGTATTAGTTTCCAAGATTTTGTTGGATGGGTTCTTAGATATCAGATCTTATCTTCTTAATGAGAGCTTAGAAGTTAGATATCAACGATAACGAGTTGCTCAACTGACGTAGGAGGGAGATGGGCCTTCCCAACTGACCCGTCTTACGATATAGGAGGTACACTAGACACTAGCAACATCGATCAAGATAGATAGGCCATCCAGAATGATAAGCTCTCTCTCTTGATCCCATAGAAAGAGAAAGAGTGTGACGTCGTGAAAGAAAAACGTAATTACATAGATAACGAATATCTGCATTTTAGAAATAGAAACTTGGGTTGAAAAGGTTTGTAGGCATAATTTCCATTTGGGTCTCGAACTTCCATTTTATTGAAGAAATTTTCCAAATTCATGTAGTGAAGGTAACACCTTCACGTTGCCTGTCAACTCATATATAATGAATGGATAATCTAATATATAAAGTATTTTTATTAGCTGCCTATTATGCCTAGCTTTCAATATGCTAGGAAGTCAAAACAAGTAGGATCTTAGAGTAACACGTTGTTTAAAGAATTCCCTTTTTGCGGTCAGCTGCGGGTCCTTGTTGGGTTTGTTTCCTATGATTCTATGGGCACATACCATAGAAAGGAAGCATGGAGAAGACCTAGTGGCTTACAGAAAGCACGAAAACCATATGATATATGAAATATAATGTAATAATACCACTGGTTGGAAAAAAAGACCTATTGTGGCCACCCTGGAGAGGCTCATGGTGCATTCGCGTTCGGACACAGATCCGATTATGCTTATTATTACGACTTATAGATTGAATATTTGCATAGGTAGATGGTGTTACTTCTTTCCTTGGTATAGTTGATAGGTGGAACTTACCTTGTTGGTCTGCTGCTTGATACAATAAACCAAAGGACCTAGAATGATCAATACGATAAGAAAGAGTTCATGGTTGGAGGAGCAAGATTGAAACCTATACGAGGAATATAGGAATCAATAGATCGTGAAATAGAAACATTGTCTTGTTAGCTTGATCATTGCATCATTTTCTATCATCGGGGAGTCAATCAAGTTCATCATACACCATTATGTATCGTATTATAAAATGATCACGTATTTCTGAGATCCACCCACCGATCGAGAGAGATCGAGAGACCATGAACCAACTTATTCCCTATGCTTTTCTCTCTAACGAAAGACCTCCAAATAGCTATTATAGATGTTATTTTTGTTTCCAACCAATTTGTCCCATCTTAGTTTCCCCTAACACTTCTTATCACCATTCTCGGATTTCTTGATCTCGATCTCGATCACTAAACTATAAGGCTACGTAGGCAGGGGTACCCCCAAGCACTTCTAAAAAGAAAGAGAAAAATCAACTACATAAGCTGCTGAGTCAACTGGATCACTAATAGATTTTTAGGGTGATGTTTTTTTTGGGGCCCTTATTGCCCTTTCTATTTAAGGAATAACCACAGGTTTATAGATTATTTGTATATGGGGAACGAGTGGAGTGATTCACTATATATAAAGACGATAGGTCGGGGCAGGTTGTCCATGTTGCATATGTGTGTGAAGCTAGGGTCAAGTTGAATTGGGTGTCTCGTAACTGTCTCTCCATATCTATAATCTAATAGGGCTGGGTATCGATCTGGAGCATCTGAATCTAAATCTCGAACAACTGGTGGTGGTGGTAGTTAAACTAGTGAGGGTGTTGGGTATACATCTTCTTCATTGACCATATAAATATATGCTTCATGCAACATGAACATGATAATCAAGGTTATTTCATAATAATTTGGCTAGACTAAATACAGCAATCACCTTTAATTAATTTCAAGACATGATAAAAGAGAAACTCTAAACATTGCAAAACGTTCAAAGACTTTTTCACCACAGTCAAGGGTCTTTAACAACATACACAAGTGGAAATCCAACACACTAATCATCTTTTATCAATAAAATGGTATTGTTTCTTCAATATTATAGAGTAATATATAGCTCCATCATTCCCATCGTCCAAATCCTTCTTTAGCTTCCTTGATTCCTTCACAATAGTAACATGGGCCTTTGCGTCCTCTTTCATGAATTCTTGATGTCAACACAAATTTTCACATGGAACCTGCCTTGCCTAAAATTGTTCTTGATGCTTTACTGAGTCGTAATCACAAGATCCTTCATCAATTATAATCATATTTGACATGTCAAGAATGAAATCATTATATTCCAAAACACCCATAATTTCCTAGAGGTCTAATGGGGTTTTCCCCATAAACAAGATTAATGGCATCAACTATAAATTTGATTAGTTCGTGATCTATATTATTAGCATCCACGACCATATTTCCTTGTTTGCATCTAGTACCATGACATTGTAGACTTCTCCTCCCCCATGGTTGACAATGGAGGTTTAGTTTTGCAATTCCCTTAGGATTCGTTCACAAACTCTAACACCACAACAACCCCCAAATCCAACGTCCATAATACACAGACATGTCTCATGCTTCTCTTTTTCCAATGTTATAATTCCATCGCAACATCTCTCTTGAAAAATTAATTAACGTCACTCTTATTCCTTAACTTTAGGGCTTACATGAGTTTTTGCAGGGTCTCATGGGCAAATGACAAAGACCCACATTGTCCCATCACAGGGCACATTAATTCATCACCATGCTCCTATGCCCGCTGCAATATGAGGCTCCTAAGGGTGTATTAAGGAGAGACCGATTGGGATCAATGCATACCTATGCCAATAATACTCTTGTGCTAATGACACATTTTCCTAAAAGGTCATCAGTTTCGACACTAGCACACTCAATCTATTTGATGGCATGATGAATAGCTCAAACAAGGAGTTGCAAATATTCACAGTGACTCATTTCTCTATGTATTTGATGGAAAAATAAATATACACACCATTCTACTCTTCCCACGGACCTTGTGACCTTAGGCCCTCCCATGAGGGAGTAAGGCCTAGGGCTAGCTCTAATATGACTATAGATTTATTGAGTACACATACCCACATTATTAATGAGATGATATTACGAATGAATATATGAAGACTTTTCTAAATATAGAAAAACTAACTTGGACACTTAATCACTTGGTTGATATAATATCTTAACCACACACGAATATAAGGCTACCACATGGAGAGAATCTCTCAACCATCCAACTAGACCTAAACAACCTCCTATCTAATAGGAACAACCTCATCCTTGTAGAGCCTGGAACTCTACTAATAATGACAAATAAACTTAATAATTAAATAATCTCACACACATTGAGACAAGTAAAAATTACATGCTCTAACAAATTTGTTATTAAATAAAAATAATACATATTTTTTTATTGTTTTTATTAATATAGAAATAATAATGAATCTATAATTGATTTTCATGACAACCATTTCTACATATATGATCTCAAAGAAACATTACATTAAAAAAAAAAAAACATTACATCTATCAATGTAAATAGTAATATTCCTTTAATGACTGTTCGACTTTTAACAAATATGATCACTTTAAGCTTGCCTAGGTCTTCCAAATACCTCCAGCCTTTGATAAGTAGCCATATTCTAACCGAGTGGGCCAACTCACATGTTGTGGCCATTAGTGTCAATATTACCAAGGCACATGTGCAATCAGTGAGGCTAAAACCACTTGTGAAGTCCAAGTTTGTCATCAATGCAAGCGCATAATGCCATTGATAATTTGCAACCACAATAACTGCACATTTCCATATGATATATAAATGCAAGCATATGTTTGTGAACTTCATGACTTACGAAAAAAAAAATTCATTCACTGAGTATCGGTATCAAACCTGAAATATAATATCTTGCAAACTCTTCCATGAAATCATGAATTATTTCATGGAAGACCGTTGATTCTTTGTTCTTCTACCATCTTTTCCATCCTGGCCATGATAGATTTTTCTACTGGAGCCAATGTCTTGACTTGTAAAGAACACATTAAAATTGCAATTTTCACAAATTTAAATTATAAAAATAACCACCATCATTAATTTTTCTACCAATTCTTAGATCGAATATATATTGCTTTAACTTAACTTTGAAAAGTGTTTATTGTAAACTCTATTAACGAACTTGAAATTATATATATATATATATATAAAAGTTCGCGATATCAGATTTAGATATCTTATCTACTCCCGTATAAAAACTTTTCCAGTCACTTTCATCAATTCCTTCGGACCTGGATCCGGCTATTGGGTCTTGTATTGATACAATTGATACGAATGACATATTTTGAAAAAGATTTCATAAATATCTGGTTGATTATTTTGTATTTAGGATTGTGTTTGAGCGTTTTCAAATTTTATAAAAATATATAATTTTTTAAATTATAATTTTTAATTGGTTAATAATAATTTTTTATTAAATAATTTGAAAAAAATAAAAATATTTGCAAATTAATGATTTATAGAAAATATAATTTTTTAATTTTTAAAATCATTATTATAATAAAATTTTAATTATTTTATATATACTAGTTTTTTTATTAGTTTTTTATTTATTTATTGTACACAAAGACTTATTTTACAATTTAATATAAGGGAGATGTGTAATGCATTGTGTGTCCAACTTTGAGTTGACATATATTCTTTTTAAAATAAATACAAAATATTTTTTAAATAAAAAACAATGTCAGTTGTAATAAAAAAAATGAATATTCATATTTGCTAAATTTTCACTAAAGGGTAAAATCGCGAAGATGGGTAACACTTTTGTGAGAATCGGGGGCATAAAAATTTTTTCCTCAAAAGTTCGGCCGAACATTCGTCAAAGTTTAGCCAAACTTTCGAAATTAGTTCGGCCGAACTCGTTCTACTGTTTACATTAATGGTGTACTGACGACAATGACAAACAAATTTTTGGCCAGAGATTGAAAAACTGGCAACAAAAGTTCGGTCGAACTAATAGTTTGGCCAAACTTTAAAAATAGTTCGGCCAAACTATTATTTTATAAATATATTGCCCTCAAACTGTTGCAGGTTTCTTGTTCACATCTGTCTCGCGCGACAAGGTCTTGTTCATTGATTTTAGTTGATTTGCTGTCTCGCGCGACGAGATCTTGTTCATTAATTTTAGTTGATTTGGTGTTGCGCTTCCACGAGGAGGGGAGTTTTGTTGATTTGCGCCTCGACGCTAAGGTAAATTTTGTTAATTTTGTTATTTTTTGTAATTATTTTTTGTTGGCTTTTTTTAATTTTATTTTATTTTGTATCTGCGAAATTCTGCGACTTTCCAGGTATGTATCATGAATTTCTTGCAGCCTTTTGCATTGAAAATTCAATCCAATCAAAAAAATCTCCACCGGCAAGAAAACTCTTCCCATTCAAGAAATCTCCACCGATAAGCCATACACTAGTTTTTTTTTTAATTAATTAATTTGTAATATGGATTAAATATTGTATCTAGAACTAATTCTTATAATCCTATGGGATGTATACATTTTATGTATGCTTTATGTCCGCATTCAATTCGTATTCTGTGAGCTTTCTGTTCTATTTGTCCCTTTCTGTTCATCATATTATGTTCACATTTAGTTCGTCTTTATCTAGATATGCAATTGTGCGACCATGACCCATTCAGTCAGTTAGCCTAGAAAAGACGGAGTGGATGTCATGATATCCAACTGTTTTGCACAGAATAAATATTCCACATTTTCATGATCTTTTCATGAATTTAAGCCTTTGCAAAAAAGATAATATTTCTTATCATATTAGAACTTCCTTCAAAATAGATAATATTTCTTATCATATCAGAATTTCATGAGTTGATCATCCCTAGAAAAGACAGAGTGGCTGTCATGATCTCCGACTATTTTGCACATAATAAATATTCCACCTTTTCATGATTTTTTCATGAATTTAAGCCTCTGTAAAAAAGATAATATTTCTTATCATATCAAAAATTCCTTCAAAATGATAATATTTCTTATCATATCAGAATTTCATGAGTTGATCATCCCTAGAAAAGACAGAGTGGCTATCATGATCTCCAACTATTTTGCATAGAATAAATATTCCACCTTTTCATGGTCTTTCATGAATTTAAGCCTCTGCAAAAAGGATAATATTTCTTATCATATCAAAACTTCCTTCAAAAATGATAATATTTCTTATCATATTAGAATTTCATGAGTTGATTATCCCTAGAAAAGACAGAATGGTTATCATGATCTTTGACTGTTTTTCACAGAATAAATATTCCACCTTTTCATGATCTTTTCATGAATTGAAGCCTCTGCAAAAAAGATAATATTTTTTATCATATCAGAATTTCATGAGTTGATCATCCCTATAAAATATAGAACGGTTGTCATGATCTCTGACTATTTTGCACAGAATAAATATTCCACCTTTTCATAATCTTTTCATGAATTTAAGCCTCTGCAAAAAAGATAATATTTCTTATCATATCAGAACTTCCTTCAAAAAAGATAATATTTCTTATCATATCAGAATTTCATGAGTTTATCATCCTTAGAAAAGACAGAGTGGATGTCATGATCTCTGACTGTTTTGCACAGAATAAATATTCCACCTTTTCATGATCTTTTCATGAATTTAAGCATCTGCAAAAAAAAAAAAAAATTCTTATCATATCATAACTTCCTTCAAAAAATATAATATTTCTTATCATATCATAATTTAAGCATCTGCAAAAAAGATAATATTTCTTATTATAATATTTCTTGAACTTCCTTGATGATATCTATGGTTGCTCACCTTCGTTCAATATTGGGTAAAAGGTCATGGTCTTACCTTAATTTCTATTCTAATTTCCTTTCCTACTTTTGATTTTCCTTTTGACCTTTGAGATAAAACCAATCATTAAATATGATAGTCATCCTTTCTAGAGAACTTAGTATGGGTTGCTTAGTGGTTTCGAACCCTTATGATGATTTGAGGTGGTGTTTCAAACATGGGAGTAACTTGTGTTTGCATGTGATGCTCACGGGCCATGGTTTCTTTTGTGGGTAATAGATGGTTTAGTTCTACCTCGTAAGATAAAATTTCTAAAAAACTTCCCTTTATTCCTTAAAGTCAAAATAGATCTATACTAAGGATTACTCTTTATACGTATTTCTACCATATAAATTCTAACAATAATTAATCACATATGTGTTAAATTGGAATATGAAATAAGCCCTTTTTACACTTGGCTTGGCTCTTAGGTACATAGATGGGCGGGTTTGGGAATGTGGTTCACATGAAAAGTAATAGGGATGGATTTAGTGGAAACCTTTTATAACATTAGGACTCAAAAAATGAGAGAGAAAAAACCTTTTATATTCAATGTAAAACACATGCATTAACATATAATTGTGATATTTTCCCTTCTTTCCAACTTAGTCCATCCTTCTAGAAAAACCCCTTTTAATGAAGTAGATATATCCATAGTGATCCATTGATATTTTTTCACCAACAACTATTCCATTTTGGACTTATATATCTCAAAACTAGAGACCAAGGTGACACATAAGAAATATTTTCAATAGATATTCATTATGTGTGGGAAAATTTTGAGGATGAAAAATGGAAAAATATTATGGTATATTCCGAGGAAGGAATTTTTCCCATTAGGGGCCATCACTATGCTATCAAAAGCATAAAAATGAACTAGGTAGAATTATTAGAGGGCGATAGATATCAATGGGGCCACTAGAAGAAAGAGATGAAAGAAGTACAGGAAAAAAAATTCAAATCCAAAGATAGGTGGACAAGCTAAAGACTGAGAATATTTAGCTTAGGTTGTTCGTGGAGTTTGCACTCAGTTCCATGGCATCCTTCCTTGTATACACCATGTACTTTCAATAAAAGTATCTCATTCTTCAGAGGAAGGATTTAATGACGAGTAATTATCCCTATGAGATGAATTCCCCGAGCACATTCCTCAAGGCATATTATGCAAATGAAGAAGGAAATTTTTGTGAGTTGTACCAACATAACATCCTACTGCATCATGATCTACCTTGGAATTATAACCACTTTTGTGGGAGATGTCAAACTAAGAGTGTTTGTGTCATATTTTAATAACCATGTTGACTGGGAATCCACTCATAATGTGGAAAAAAAATACCATTGTAAAATATGGATGAGGGGATATTATTACAATCCTAAGGATGTTTTCATCGTACACTATAGCTAGGTGAACTCTCAATGACTTTCATGATCCATGCAACATAATAAGCAATAAGTCATTTATCATTATATGACATAAATAGAAGTATTAGTGACAAAAACTATAGAAGGATATCCTCAATGGTGGAAGTAGGCCATATGGACATACACCAAATTGACTCATTCAATCTGAATAACCCCTTAGTGGTGCTATAGAGAGTGCATGGGTACATTAAATGCATGGAGAGTTGTGGGAATAAGAGGATAGGCCTCAATTTAAACTATCCCATGATCTAGATACCATCCTTAAGATATCAAAAATATTACAATATTATCAAGAAGGAGGAGATTTCCTGCTGAAATAATATTGAGAAGAGAATAGGATATTTTTATGCCCATGAAGCAGGAGAGGTCAAATACAATGTTAGAAATCTCTATGAATAAAATTTTTACTTTAATTCTGACTGATATCTAGTTGCATAGGGGGATGCAACACTTTTAGCTAGGGTAGATGACGAGTTCCAAAATTGGTATCCTTTCAACAACTAATCACCACCTTTTTTATATCAATTTAATCCATTTTTCCCACAATAATGCTTTTTTTACCAAGGTATAGTATTTCTCTAATTATGTCACTTTTAGTGCTTATTCTTATGCATTAAGGAAATAATCCACCTTTTTATGCTAACTAACAAGGTAAGCATGATAAATATTGTAGAAAAATATCATAATAGGTACCTATGGAGGTGTTCATAAGGGATTAAAGAGTCAACACTAAAAAACCTATGTGTTGTTACAATTCCTTTGTGTTACTAGCACATCATTAGTTCACCTCCAACATATTGGTGTTGCAAAAATTTATGTTGTTGAAAAACCATCATTGATGTTGCAACATGATTAATGAACTATTGTTGCAACACCTTATGCCTCAACATGATGGAAGAAAAAATGTTGTAACACCTTATGCTACAACATGTCCTAAGTCTCGATACCGCAACACACCAATCACTAAAGTGAATATTGTAACTCCATTGAAAACTATGAGAAATCATTGCAAGTCAAGCACGTAATACACAATTGTCACTCAATTCCTTCCTAATGAGAGAATCTACCCAATTAAGGAAAAAGACAAAGAAGTTGATCTGTCCAATATGTTTTCGACTAGATTTTTCATTTTCCGTGTTAGTTGAGTGAATGAAAAGTTCCTTATCTTGTCATTTTGGTTGTATAAAAGAGGGAATAGTATAAGAATCCAAAATTATCATGGTTTTTCCCTAATTCCTTTATTCAATTGAATAACTTATATATTATAGAACTACCCCTACTCTACTCGAGCTAAGGTGTAGTAGCATAGAAGAGAGGATATTCTTGAAGTTGTACTTAAATTTCTATTCATATATAAGTTCATTGTTCTCATTTATTCTCATTTTCTTGTATTGTGATGTGTTGATCATATAAGCATGTTGCAAGTTTAAGTAGTCACTCACCTAATGAGGTAGGGCACACTCCCTAGTCAGGTACTTCTAGGAATCTAGTCAGGTACTTCTAGTAATCTTAGCTAGGCTAGGTTATAATTCAATTTCAAAATTATTTCACTTGGTTACTTACCCTATTTCCTGAAGAATTTATGTATTGCAAGGTAATTATCAATTATTTTCTCTTGGTACAACTTGATTATATTGTTTTCTTTTTCTCCTAATGTTGTGTTGATTGATTGAGGTTGAAATTCATTAGATTTTATAGTAGGGAAAATTTTACGGGCTAATATATGCAAGTGGGCTCATTTTCCATGCTTTTCCAGAAAAATATTCGTTAATTTCCAATTTCTCTAAAAATTATTCACCCAAATTTTATATTATAAAATTGTTTCACCTTAAAAATCGCAAAAAATTTATATAGGGACTATATAAAATTGTTAGAATTTTGAATACTTTTACAAAAACATTGCCAAACATTTTACAAATTTCATATTATGTACTAGTGGGATTTGCCAAGATTTCTAAACTTTAAAATAAATTTCCATCCTTAAAATTTTCCCTGTTTTCTAGATTTTTTATTCCTCGCGTGGAATAGAAATTTTTCATATTACCAAATTTTATGGAATATTTTATCGACTTAACACTATTTCATTTGCAAATTTAATGAATATTTATTTAGCCTAATCAATTCACCTCTTTATTTCCTACCTTTGTATCTTCATTCCAACAAAGTGATTTATTTATTGTTTGAGTGTTTACATTTTAGTAGAGTGTGACATATTCCCTATTTGATTTATTAGTTTCTTGAAAGGAGTGATTTATGTTTTTGCGAGAGTTTTGTAGCTAGTATTTCAATCCCTAAAAGTGTGACACTTTTTTTTTTTTGGTAAGTTGAGCTATTCTATTAATTTCGAAAACATAAAGTTACATATGCTACAGGCTGGGTTGGCAAGCTGTGCTTAACCAATTCTACCCTTTGTTACATTGTTTTTGGGCTGCCTCGGGGGAGAAAACCAACCCAGAAAAAACTTAGAACTGAGCAGTGCATTATGTGCAGTAGCGCTGACATATCTAAAAAACACAAAGTAAATGATAGCAGAAAAGCCCTGAGGGTGAATATGAAAAAAAGAAGAAGAGAATTGTGCAGCTACGCAGATGTTAGTCATCATCTTCATCATTACTGTTGGGGTTCTCCTCCTCAATAGGACTAGATGGAGCCTGCACAGCAGCTGCCTCCACATCGGCCATAGTATGCTTGAGAATGCTCACAGGAGCACAGATGATGGTAGAGTCTTGTTCTATGCCATCGGGAACACGCGTCGAGATGCCATTGGAGTCCATGACCCAGATTTCCATGTCATCATCTTCCTTATTCGGAGCAGTTAGAGGGACAGGATTGCGATGCAGGGAGTGCGTCTGGGGAGAGGAGATGGACCTCCTTGAACCACGACTGCCTCTCTACACAACTTTCCTGGAGGTTTATGCACGCTGCTCTGCTTCGGTACTTTGGCGTGAAAAATTGCTAGAAGAGGAGCCATCAATCGATTCGAGACGATTAGCCTATCCATGATGATATCGTCCCGGGAGAGCCCCTCGATGACCTCAGCGGATAGTGCGTTGGTGAATTCTAGGAGCCATTGCGCACCTGGGAAAGGGATAGCTATTCAGGAGAAACATGAGCACACAAGACTGGGAAGAGGACACTAGTATCACACTGGGTCTAAAAGGGAAGAAAAATCTAGGGGGAATATTTGCAGGAGGTAGAGCGGAAATCCATAGGCAACTAGGGAGCTCCATGCTATGACAAGGGCTTCATAGCTGATTGAATTTGGTGAGAAGCCACTACAGAGTGAGGGGAGAAAAATACCAAGGTAATAGGGTGAGTGAGGAAAGGGGCGGATAGCTCAACTTTATAAAGGGGCAGGGATGATAGCTGTGAGGATAGCAATGAGTGGTCATCGCACATATTTGCGTGCTATGATTGAGAACCTGAACATGCTTGGGGGAGGATGTATGGATGTGATACTAGTTAATCATGATGGACATTAATGGTGATGGATGCGAGGTGATTTTCAAGGCAAGGTGATGCAGTGCCCGTCCTATCGTCATAATTTTTGGTTCTGCGAGGTTCGTGCGAGAGGCTAACAGTATTCGGATCTGCAACAGATGAATATCTACATGGGAGATCTCCATTATCGGGGTGGGGTGGGATGTGACTGTCACTCGTGTCTAGTCTATCACCTACATCTGGGGAAAAGTGTTACATTTTTGTTAAACACTAACAAAAATAGAGAAGATTTATGATAAATGTGAGATCAAATATTATTCACAAAATATAAATTAAATGCATTTTATGCGAGTGTTGGATTCAACTTCTAATGCATCTTGGAATTCTCATAACTGTTAGCCTTCACTTGAATATTTTTTCCTTCCTCAAGTGAATGTGCCAAATTCACATAACCCAAGGTTATTATATTTCCAACATTCTCCAACTTAATCTAAAGGGGTATATGTAGGTCCAAGAAGAGAGATAAAATATAAAAATACTTTGAATGAATGGTTATAGATTCTCTCTAAAAGAGTGGTTTAATGAAGACCAAAAACCAAATGAGGTGGAAAAATTTTAAGCCTTATACCAATGGTGGGTTAAGGCTAAGCACCAACTATGGAACTCAACTCAAAGTAGTTCCTAGAACAATTACAAATCTAGTTGGAAGCTAAACTATTTTTGTGATATGAATTTTTGTTTGATGATGGTTTAGAAATGACCATAAACTAATGAAATAGGTATGAGAAGTTGAAATATTCTATGGGCGGTGGTTTAAGGTATACCACCAGCCAAATGATGGTCATGGAACATGATTTTTTCTCTAGTTATAGATATAACTTTGGAAATGGCTCACTCTAGCTCTAGGCTCTGATAGTTGGACCTAGTTGAAGTTGTGGCTGAGGATTTCTTGATATATATATTTGAGGATAATAGTTGACCATAAATTCCCTTCCTTTTAGATACAAGTTGAGTAGATGAAAAAATATCCATTGTAAGATATGTCAGTACTCGAGATTTAAATTTGTGGTATGATCAATGTATCTTCTCATCTATTGAATACCATTGCCAAGAAGGGATCTATACATGTTGAACCCTTGCTCTTGCAGGAGTATTGTGTCTAGAAAATATGTATAAATGATGAGTGTGTTTTCCACAATTATCAAAAGGGTGAAGATCAAAACACTAATATTTCACATGGGAAAATCAATCATAATGTTGATATTTGACAATCTGGCGTGGATGTGGAAGTGGAGCACTGAGGATGAACCACCTTGAAGAAACCCATCATTATGAAACTAGATTTGTTTGGAGTAGCTTGAAATGTGAAAGGACACTTCGTTTTGATATTTGAGATAATTTTCTATGCTTGTTATTAATGACTTCTTCCCAAAGTGTGATGATGGGCATGCGAAGGGAAATAATAACCTTTACATATTCATATAAATATGCTCCTAAAGTGGCATCACTGCTCTGATTAAGCATTGGCTACTATTATGAATAAATCTCAAATATATATTTTTCTTGAACAATGATCAGTTTAGAATATTGATCCCTTTCTTGTAGTTCATCTTGATGTAGCTGAGATTCAATTTCCAGAAACTCAATCTTGTCTTGTACATTTTGTAAAAAGGTTCGAATATAAATATGAGTACCCTTGCTGATTTTGATTGTGTTATGAATAATAGAGATAATTATATTTTTAATTAACTCTAATATTACATAAATGTTGGCCATTTTCTTAATAGCTAAAGCTTAAGAAATGGAGAGTCTCTTCTTCAACTAAAAATCCATACACTTACGGTGAAATTACAAACAAACTATTTACAAATTATCATGATTTTTATACCTGTACTTCCCACTCAATATGCTAATACTAATTAAATGGATTTTCTCATCTAGAAACTCCAAACACTTAGTAGTAGTATTGGCAGAAATCCTAATCTATACTACTTCCTTTATGTTTCCCACCTTGACATTTCGAGAGAAAAAATTATGTGGAAATATGGTGCAACTCATGTAAATGGAACTAAATGTTTCTTAGACAAATAATCAACTCTTGTATTGTAGTTTTTGAGATAATATGCTTATAGTACACATTCTTGGAGTGAGCAGTATTTGCATTTCATATTGCTTACATTTCAAATAGGTTGGAATGTTGAATTCAAATTATTGGACCCCTACACATGAAACATTGGAGCATATAAGCCTATGATATTGAGTGTATTTTCAAATATGTTTAGGACCTCAAGCTTTGGGTAGCTAATTTTTTCCATAAAACCTCGTCCATAGAGATATGCAATTGCGAAAACTAAAAGATAGAATGGCATATGCTTCTGTGCTATTGTGATCCTTTACACATAATTCCATGCTTACAAACTCTAATGCAAGGAAGAACTTGAAAATGGTCTAGCATCATATAGCCCTTCTCTAAAATAGTTATCTCTAGCTATACTTCTTGCATCAAAAATAATGTCATCGCCCATTTTTTGTGCTTCCATCTTTGGTATCTTAGAAGGAACCAACAACACCCTTTCCTAAAGGTGGCCATGGTCTAATGTTTTATAATTTTTGAATAATTAAATGCTATAGGTTGGAATCATCCAAGCTAGCTAAATTTATTTCTCTTCATTTGTTATGATGATTAAAAAAGGACAATTCATGGCATATGTGTCTAAATAAATTAACACCATTGTATTATGGTCCCTATGTAACACCACTCGTGTTAGCCCCCGATTATATAATGATAAATAATTACTGTGGTTGTAAATAAATCCTAATATTTTGTTGGAAGTAAATAAATGGACAGATGTATGTACAACCGGAGGGATATTTGTGAGTAGTTTTGGTTGGTGGAGCTTGACACCCACTAAGAAACAACTGGAAAGAAATTTTTTGTAAAGGATATTCCCATGTCCCCTACTTCCAAAATGTGAATAAAAGGGGAATAAAATAGAGTTTTGTGGGCACCATGAAGAGCCAAGAGGAAAAAGAAAGAACGCAAAACAAAAAAATAGGACTCAAACAATAGAACATGGGACAAACATACTCCAAGAATGTTGGACAGAGAAACAAGCATGGAGCACAAGAGCAAGGGTGTTATGCACTAGAGGAATTTTGTTATGATGGGATGAAATTCCTATTATTAATGCATTCGAGTTACTAGACTGTGTGTGTCCAATATTGAAATATTAGTGGGAGTCTGAGAGGAGGAATTGGGTGATGAATGCTCACTAAAAAGGGATGATAAACCACTCAAGTTGTTGTTATAAGGATAATAAATCACTAGGAAGGGTGGTAATACACTAGGCTACTTGATAAAAGTGCTGCTAAATCAGTAAGTTCTTTCTGAGGAAGTTGATAAACCACTCATTGCTTTCCAACTAAGCTGATAAAGCACCCAAAAAGTGTGCTACAGGTTTCTGCAATGCTTCCTTGAAAACACCATTGATGAACAACATATAAAGAAATCCCAATATCCTAAATAAAAATTAAATACCTTAGCTAAACTTCGTTAGAATTCCTAGGAAATCAATCCCTTCGATCATGGATCTAGCTCCAGAAAGTTGAAAGAAATACTAAGGTAAAAATAACCTATCATTAGGTGGATATTTGAAGTCCCACCTTCAATTTCCATCAATTTATATCCATTCAGTTAAGTTCCGTGGCTTTTTTACATTTGAATGTGAATGATTACATGGTTGGGTTGTTATTGTTTAAATTATGGCTTTGTGTTAACTCTTGAATGGTCATTGAAAATTGTTACATGTCCTTCATGGGAAATATTCCTTGGATGTTCTTTTGGCTTAGTTGAAATACTAGCTATATGTGGATGATATGAATGTTCTTGATTATCTATGAAATTGTGACTTATTGCATGAAGACATGCAAATAACTGCTAATTTCCAGTACCTTGATTGTTGGCATGTTTATGAAATGAAAAACTCAAACTCTTGTTAATACTACAATGTATTTTTTATGCAGAGAATGGATTATGCCCTGGTGCAACGTGTAATATAGGCATATGTTGTAATAACTATGGCATAAGCTACCAAAACAAAAAACTCTCGTAAAATTAGAGTTGTTGAATAATTAAATATTATTAATTATTACATTGATATTACATGAAGAATATTATTTTAATTCTTAAAGATAAGAATATTACAAGAATTGATTCTTAATTCTTTTATTTAGAATAATTTATATTCTTCTATATCAATAAATTATATTTCCAAGTTGGTATATTTTATGAGTTTTAGAAATAATGAGTAATAGTTATAGAAAAACTATGGATAAGTTATATTTTGTCCATAAGGCAAAAGAAAAACTACCTTGGAAAAACAAGATTGATTTATGGACGTTTCATGGAGTGATTTTATAATTTATGAAAAATCATATTTATGGAGTGATTTATGGGTGATTTATGGAATGCTTTTAAGATTTAGAAAAGCTATTCCATTTTCTTAATTCTATGTATTGTAAGCCTATACGAAAAACATGAGAACTAATGATAGAATACATAGAGAATGGATCCAAGAGAGAGGAAGAAGGGATTCCAAGCATGCATCAAAATATAAGTAACTATGTTCTTTGAAAAATATTTTTTTTGCATATGGAGCACGATGAAATAAGAAGTGAATTTATTCTCTTGGAAAAGTTAATATGATGAAGAATTAAGATTATTTCTTGACAAAACCTCTATGGAATTTCATGCATAGATGAATACGTGTTTTCTTCATTGAATTCTTAGAAGATTTCATGTGCTTGGAATTCTTAAAAGCTTTTCATGCCTAAATAAATTGGTGAATTGCATGAGTTATTGGAAAATAGGGTCTATATATGCCTTTGTATCTCCCAAATAGTGAGAGATGTGTATGAACTCAAATAGGTTTTTGTAAATGAACCTATTCCAGCAAAAACCTCTTTTAGTTTTGAAAAATTCTTCTTCCATGTCTCAAAAACAATGCCCAAAATTGATGACAAAAATAGGAAATTATTTCACATTTAAATCTGGAAAAATGGGTTGCAAAGATTCATTTGAATCTTCCAAACCATGATACTTGTGTAAAAACTGAGAGATGTTTTTTTTAACGAACCCATTCCAAACAAAAAATTCTTTTGGTTTTCAAAAAATCATTTCCATATGTTCGGAAACCGTGTCCAAAGTTGATGACCAAAATAAGAAATTATTTAATATTTAAATCTACAAAAATAGGCTGCAAAGATTCATTAGAATCTTGTAAACCATGAAACCTATGTAAAAAATGAGAGAAGTTTGTTTTAATCAGACCGTTCCAAACAAAACCATCTTTTGGTTTTCAAAAATTTGTTTCCATGTGTTCAAAAGTCACTTCCAAAGTTGATGACTAAAATACGAAAAACAGAGTAAAACAAATTACTTCCATTTGATTCGTCTGTCGGATAAGAATAGTTGGTTATGTAAATATAGAGATAATTATTGTGTTAATATTATTGCAAATAAATCAATTAATTTCATGCAAAAACAAATAGAACAATTATTTTGATATTTCTTGAAAAGAAATACGTTATTTGCATGCAAAAAAAATAGAACAATTATGTTGATAATCCTTGAAAATATATTAAGTTATTTCACTTAAAATATTACCAAGGATGTTCTCATGATGCATATGCATTAAAATTTTTAAAGTGAAATATTGTACTCTTGAAGAGAATATGTGCTTAGGTTAGGATAATATCTAGTATATTCATATACTAGAATTGAATATGTGATTTTACATGCATGGGGAGTTTGAGTCATGCAAAAAGAGATAAATAAATTTAGTGAGAAGTAGTTCACATAAAAATTTTGCATAAAAGACAATTGGTTGTGTTATTTGAGAGGGATTTGTTACTCATGTTATTTCTAGAGGAAATATTATAAATTTGGTTGATGTGTAAAATGATAAGAAAAGATTTGGTATTACATGCATAATAACTAGTGAGTTAGCTAACTTTTGGAAAAATAGTAATTAGTGTGTTAGATTCCTTGGAATATATATATGTGTGTGTGTGTGTGGAAACATTTGTTGTGTTATAACACTTAAAAAAGAATATAAGAGAAAAACATATGCTTGTATTCATTATTGAATTATATTATTGGAGATGAAAACTAGTAATTGCATGATTTATTATGTTGAGATTCTTCAGAGTTGGTATTAGATTTCTGGAGAAAATGGAGGTGCAGTCACATAATATTGATTGAGTTAGCATTCTTTTGGGAAAAATAATATGCATTTACACACCTCAAGGGATTAACTATGGTATTAGTTTTCTTTTTGGAGAAGATTATGTATACTTATTGGGCTAGATCTTTTGGTAAGATGAAAATGTTTCTTTTCATGTAAGAATAAATTCTATGCATTTGATCCCTTGGAAAAGAAATGTGTTTACTTTTCCATGCAAGATTTAGGTAGTTTCTTTTGGAAAGAAATATATTATTTTCATGCTGTAAGAAAAAATTATGTTATTTTCTATTGGAGAGAACAAGTACTTGCATGCACACAATTGTAACTAGTATGTTAAATTTGTTTGAAATAGAGCTAGAATTTTTATACATAATAGCCATTGTGAATATCTCTCGTGTGGAAAATATGTTTTTGGAAAAGAACATGCATTCACATGAAAAGTATAGAATCTATTGTGTTGATCCTTTAGAAAAGAAAACATAAGAGTAGGCACAAAGGAAATTGCTTTTTGGGATAGTTAACTTGAAAGCTTGTTATACATTTGCATGCACAATAATATTATCTAGTATGTTAGTTTTCCTTTGGAAATAATATGAAAGTGCATGCAATATTTTCTTAGCGTTGTTGGAAAGATGACACTTCATAGTGATTTATTTGCTACTAAGGCATGTGAAATGATGTTCAAGAAGGCATTTCATGACACTGTTTATGTTTTATACATGAATACAAATAGTTATTGAAGTGTCACAAATAAATATTGATTATTGGTGTATTAATATTTTATCTAATCATGATATCAAGTGTGATGACAACAACAATGACAAGAAAGGATAGTGACTTGAGCAAAGAATGGGTTATGTTTAACATTGTGGAAGATAAATATTTGTTATTCCATGCAAGTTTAGGAGTTCAAACTGCATGATGAACCACTGATAGAAACAGTCTGATCATAAAGAGAGAGATTGAGGATTCGTTGATAAATGATATCATGGTGATTGTAATAGCTTACATCTAGTTATGTTGCATTTAAGATTATTTTTCAACGTAGTATTTTATGAAAATGGTTAAGGTATCAACTCCCTTATAACCATTGAGTGAGGGGTGAACAACCTCATCAGTGTTTAATAATAAAATTAAGCGTTTGATGGTTTTCACCCTATGGGGTTTTCAGGGTATATCAGTGTCTAATGATGTGATTTTTCATTGTGTCATTTCCATGATGTTAATTTCTTTCGTGATGTGGAGATTATATTATCAGGTAGGTGATTTATTATTTGAGTTAAAATAATCATGGAATTGATGCATAGCTATAGCAAGAAATTTAAGTTAATATGCTCCAACAATGGAAGTTAATGGTTGTGTAAGTCACTATGCTTTTACTAAATATTTATCTAGGTAATGATGATGGTTATTCTCATGGTCAGTGAGGGAATATACAAAGTAATTTAGAAAGTTAAACATTGGTAAATGTTGAAAATATTTCCTACCTCCATGCATTTTCCTGCGAGGTTACCTAGTTATGTGACATATGTAAAGGTTTAATGAGATGTTGTTGTAACTAAGCTTATATATCAATAATCTAGCAATGCTTCAATTTCAAACAATGTTTAATGATAGACTGGTTTTGTGAATTGTTGATGTCATTATATTCATTCATATGCAATTTGTAATGGATGTTTTTTTAATTGATTTTTCAATCTCATTGTGGGTATGTTTTTGGTTTGAATCATACCTAAGGGAAACTTGGGAAAGTATCTGGAAATCCCTTAGAATTTATAAGTATACATACTCCAAGGATTTAGCTTGAACTTGGGGATAAATATTTCAGTGACAGAGTTTTGTATCTAATTCAAATGCATTGAAAGCTTAGCATATGTATCTATATATTCATAAGTCCAAGAAAATTTCACTTGTGTGCTTTTGTGGAATTGTTGGATTTAAACTAATCTCGATATGCCGACTAGTTAAATTTATATATGGGTGGGGTTGTTAATTTGCATATTAGCATGGGTTGGGTCTTATCATGAAAAGTGGTTGTATTTTGGAATCTCTAATATATGGGGTTGTGGACTCAAGACCATGGAGCTTATATGTGGGACAAGTTCAGATGAGTGTGTAAGTAGGAGGATGTTCGAGAGTCCTGGAATCCAAAATATTTTCCAGGGAACAAACTTGTGCATGCCTAGATATCTATTGGGGATAAATATAACATGGAATTGTGGATTTTCATGAAGGAATCATCCTGGTGGGGCCCAAAACCTAGGCTAAGGTGGTAGGTTCCACACAAGAAAAAAAATGATACGTAGGTGCCACATGGAAGGTGACATGGAATATTGTTGATGTGGCACCTCTAGGGCAAGGTGACACCAACCTAACATCAAAAAGGAGTAAGGAAGATAGATGATGTGTTGATATATGATGTGGTCACTAGGTGATGCCATTTTTCATGCCACATTAGAAGTAGCACAAGGTGAAATATAGATTTTTGGCATTAATGAATGAGAAATTTTCTATTTGCACCTCAATATAGTGCTAGGCTAGACCATGGTACCTTTGGGTGTGGGTGTGGTTAACAAAGAGCATTAGAAGGTAAACACTCATGAATATAATTTACATGCTTACATATCTCCGCACTAAGTTTGGAATGACATTCACCTCTTTCCTTAGCATGATTGCATGTCGGCGTTCGGTGCACCCAATAGAGACCGCGATAGATAAATTTTCACTACTAGACTTACAACATTAGAAATATTCAAGAACCCCCTTGTTAATTACCAAGAAGGTAAGGGAAACTTGGGAAAGTACCTGGAAATCCCTTAGAATTTATAAGTATACGTACTACAAGGACTCATCTTGAACCTGGGGATAAATATTTCAGTGACATAGTTTTGTATCTAAGTTAGATGTATTCAAATCTAAGAATATGTATCTATATATTCATACATCTAGGAAAATTTCACTTGTGTGCTTTTGTGGAAGTGTTGGATTTAAACCAATCTCAATATGTCAACTAGTTAAAGTTATATACTGGTGGGGTCATTAATTTCCATATTAGCATGGGGTTGAGTCTTCTCATGAAAAGTGGTTGTATTTGGGAATCTCAAATATATGGGGTTGTAGACTCAAGACCATGGAGCTTATATGTGGGCCAAGTTCAGATGAGTGTGTAAGTAGGAGGATGTTCGGGAGTCCTAGAATCCAAAATATTTTCCAAGGAACAAACTCATGCATGCCTAGATATTTATTGGGGATAAATATAACATGGAATTATGGATTTTCATGAAGGAGTGATCCTGGTGGGGCCCAAAACCTAGGCTAAGGCGGTAGGTTCCACACAAGAAAAAAAATGATACGTAGGTGCCACATGGAAGGTGACATGGAATACTGTTGATGTGGCACCTCTAGGGCATGACATATGGAAGGTAAAATTAGTCCAATTGGATGGCTAAAAATTCCATTTTCAGAAGACACATGGCACTATTAAAGGATGCCACATGGCAAGGTGACACCACCCTAACGTCGACAAGGAGTAGGGAAGATAGATCATGTGGTGATATATGATGTGGTTGCCAGTTGATGCCATTCTTCATGCCACATTAGAGGTAGCACAAGGTGAAATATAGATTTTTGGCATTAATGAATGAGAAATTTTCTATTTGCACCTCAATATAGTACTAGGCTAGACCATGGTTCCTTTGGGTGTGGGTGTGGTTAATGAAAAGCGTTAGAAGGTAAAAAATCATGAATATAATTTACATGCTTACATATCTCTGCAATAAGTTTGGAATGACATTCACCTCTTTCCTTAGCATGATTGCATGTTGGTGTTCGGTGCACCTAATAGAGACCGCGATAGAGAAATTTTCATTACTAGACTTACAGAATTAGAAATATTGAAGACTCTCCTTGTTAATTACCAAGAACGTAAGGTGGGGAACAATCAATATAAGCCATCTATCCACCAAGGAGGCTAGACAACATATATTGAAGTAGGGGGAAGTGCATAGAGTTTAGCCTTATAAGTGAAAAATTATGGAACCCCCTCCCACCACCCCCCACCCCCCCCCAATTATCTAGCAAAAAGGGGGGGGGGAATATAATTAATGAGTTTTTTATATATTCTCCAAATGATCATGCCAAGGAATAAAGCTATGAAATATTTAATTTTTGGCCATGTGGGTGCCACATGGTGATGCTTAATTGATTTTTCTTGAAATGGGCATAAATTTCAATCCTGGAGTCAAATTGAGATTAAAATTATATTGGCAAACATTTCTCGATAGGAAAATGTGATGGTGACATTAGTTTTGAGTTTCAAGGAGTTAGGAAAAAGAGGATTTTGTTAGCCCATCTCCATAATAAACCTTTGGGATTAGGTTTAATTTGAAGGAAAAACCTTCCACAACCCAAGAATAACCCAAGGGGATGGGAGGTTGTCTTACAAAGTGGTATCAAAGTGAAGGTTCAACACTAGACCTGAAGAGGCTCACATGCGCATACACAGGCTGAGTATTTAATATGAGAGTTCCCTTTATATTACAAATAAGTATTGATTTTAAATTATAGCTGATATAATGTTTGATTTCGTATAATTACTAATTGGTTATTTTATCCATTAATCAACACACTAATTGATATTTGATGTTTCATATGGTTTCACATCAACATACTTATTTTAAATAATTCAAGGTAATGTGTAAATATATTTAATTTCATTTTGGTTTGCTAAAATATATTTTTGTGCAATATAACATAAGAATACATCAAGGAACATTAAGAGAGAAAAGGGATGAGTAGCAAGATGGAATAATCTGGCACAAATAGATCCTAGCACTATGAATAACATATATTTGGGAAAATGGAAGAATAATACTCTCATGATTGGATGGAAACTATTAGAAGCTCAAGAGATAAATTGGGAAGATGTAAAGAAGATATTGAAAAGATTGTTAAAGCATAAGAAGGACAAGAAGAGGTGAATGTTCTAATATTAAAGAGCCTATCAGACCCATAAAGGTTGAAACAACATGGGCTTGGTGTCAACTAGCTAGACAGGTACAATTCCAAACCCAACCCATCATAGGTCCAAAGGAAAAGGATGGATACAAATAAATAAAGTGGAAGAAAATCAAGGAAAAGAGATGGCATGTAGATGAAGGCACGATTCTACTCAACACATTGGAAAGAGAGTCAAGTATCCTTGACCAATCATCAGGTACTGTAGTGAAGAGACACCATCATCAGCAAAATATGAAAGAGAAATATTGGGTGCCAAAAATATTTAAGAAGGAAAAACCTCCTACATTTTGTGGAGAGGTGAAGAAGTCCAAGGAAGGAGAAACATGGTTATTTGGGATGAATAAGTATTTCAGGGTTCATAATTACTCCGAGAATATGAAGGAAATAATATCCATTTTCAACTTTAAGGGAAGGCTAATATCTGGTAGGAAGACTCGTAGAATGTCAAGAGAATTATAGAAATGGATATGTCTTAGAGGAAATTTGAGAAATATTTATGAGAAAAGTACTTATCTGAAAAGTACTATGACAACAAGGTCAAATAATTATTTGATCAAGAATTGGGGCAATTAACGGTTGATGAGTACATAAATATATTATTTGAGCTACTAAGGTATGTGCCTTACATCAAGAAAGAGAAGGTAAAAATCTAGAGCTCTCTTAGTGGATTTCCTCAAGCTTACTAGTATATAATAGAGTTTGATGAGCTAGAAACCCTGGAGGACACCGTCTGAATAATGAGGTATTTCTATGAATAGTCCAAACACAAGATTGAAGTTTGAAATAATTGGAAGAAGAAATATAAAGTAAAATTTCAAAGGAAAATGGCCTAAGTCCTTAGGATATAAGGAAGGAGGGAAGAATGGAAATTTCACTACTTATCCTAAGAATGAATATCAACAAAATCCGACAAAACCCAACAGAAATAGACCCAAAAAACCAACAAAAGAAGAGGTTGAAAGGTCTACGAAGGGGCCCATACAGTTTTGGGCTTGTGGATAAAACCATTTGGACGAGTTATCCTTAGGAACAACGAACTGACACAAATTTCTATAATGTATAGGAAGAAAGGTTAATGAATGACATGACTTAGAACATACCTTGAATTTATGCTACATTGGACAATAGGAATGTTGAACAATATGTTGCAATAGTCAAAATGGAAGGTATCATCATCAACCAACCTATTTCAATCTTAATTGACCCAAGTTATAATTTCATCTATATCAACTTGAAGATTGCATATAAATGTAAATTTCCAAACAAAAATCATGAAGAATCATGGTTGGTTCAACTGGACAAGGGAACAAAAATGTGGGTAATAGAAATAATGGAGATTAGATGTATGACCACCATAAAAAATCTCAATTTATTAGCATTGGGTTCATATGAGGTTTTAATAGGCATGGAATTGTTGCAAGCCCACAAAACTAAGATCGATTTTTATAGAAAAGTGTTGAAATTCCTTAGTGACAAAAGTGCGAAGATAATGATTTAGGGGATAACGAGATCGGTCATTCTCAAGAAAGTAATGGAACTTTAAGAGAAGAGATGCAACAGGAAGGGTTGTATGTTGTATGGAATACATGTGACTAAGGAATTGGAAGGAAACATGGATCAATTTTACAGTCACATAGTGTTAAAAAAATTTAGTGATGTATTCCAAAAATAATTGTTAGGACTACCACCCAGATGAGACATTGATTTTACCACTGAATTAATTATCAGAATAGTGCCAAAAACAAATACTCCATATCAAATGAGTATGCCTGAACATGTAGAATTGAAGTTGCAATTGAAAGAGATGTAGGATCAGGGATACATTTGACCCAACGCATCACCATGGGTATCCCCAACGATGTTTATAAGAAATAAGGATCATACACTATAGTTTTGTATAGAATACCAAAATCTAAACAAGGTTACAATGAAGAAAAAATACTTTCTTCCTAGAATTAATGATTTATTTGACTAACTGAGAGGGGATACCATGTTTTCCAAAACATATCTAAGGTCTAGATATCATCGTGTTAGGATTAAAGATTAATACATTCACAAAACACCCTCCAAGACTAGATATGGACACTATGAATTTGTATTCGTGCCATTTGGGCTTACAAATGCCCCCAACCACATTCATGTGCTTGTTGAACAATGTCCTAAGACCTTATTTGAATAAATTTTATTTGGTCTTTATAGATGATATCCTAGCATATTAAAAAACCAAAGACGAACATGAAGACCACATAAGTGCACTATTACAATTATTGAGGGAGCATAAGTTGTATGCAGAACTCAAAAAGTGGGAATTTTTCCAAACCCAGGCTCACTACTTGGAGCTTTCCATTTCAAAAGTAGTGGTTGTATTTATGGAAATGATCGAGGCTATAATGGAGTGGCCCACTCCCTGAAATGTCATAGAAGTCAAATATTTCATGGGGTTAGTTGGATATTACCGAAGGTCAATTTGACATTTCTCAAGGACTAGGCATCCATCACTTCTTTGCAAATGAAAGGAGTCAAATTCCAATGGAAACTACAATGTATAACCAATTTTGGGTAGCTTAATAAATTACTCTCATGTGCACTTATTTTAAGAATAACAGATCTAGACAAATACCTTAACAAAGTTACCGATCAAACAAGAAAATTACCGATTACCCAGTTTTTTCAAGTAGCAAAAAAAACACCTGATTTTGAAAAGTGGTGATGTAAAATCACCCCTTATTTTTTTGGAGCATATTTTCGACACTTTAAATTTTCCTATGATATGTTTGTTTTAATGTCATGATTTTCATGTCGATTTTGAAAAGTGATGATGCAGAATCACCTATTTTATTTTTGGAGCATATTTTTGGCACTTTAAATTTTATTTGATGTTTATTTTTTTTAAATGTCATTAATTTTCACGTCGATTTTGAAAAGTGGTGATGAAAAATCAACCGTTTTTTTTATAGGGTTGATTTTTTACTCTTTAAATATTTTAATTTATCAAGTATGAACATTTGTTTTAAAATGTTAGAGATTTTCACGCTTATTTTGAAAATTGTTGATGTAACATCACCTTTTTTGTTTAGAGTAGTAATTTTTATGTTGGTTATAAAATATAAAAATAAAATAAAAAAACACATGACAAAAAAAAGACAGAAAAAGTAAAACAATAAAAAAAAAGGAAAAAATTCAAAAAAAACACATAATTTAAAGAAAAAAAAAACAAATTTAACCCAAAAAAAAAAACATCAATTTTTTTTTAAGTTATTGAAAAAAACCATAAAACAAAATAATTAAAATAAAAAAATTTAATAAAATATAAAAAAATGATAATTAAAATACAAATATAAAAATAATTTAAATTAAAAAAAATTAAAAGAAAATTAAAATAATAAAAATTTAAATTTAAAAAAAAAGGAATTTAAAATTTTAAAATAATTGAAAAAAAAATAATTCAATTTTTATTTTTATTTTAAAGTTAAAAATATATATATATATATATATATATTCAAATTTAAAAATAAGTGTAAAATTTAAGTATTGATTTAATATCAAAAGATGTTGTGTTGTCTTAAAATAAAGAATTAGATCAAAAAATAATAACCAATATAGGAAGGATCAAATCTCTTAAGATAAGATTCATTTTTTTGCTTACAAACATGAAGAAATATTTATACCTTAAAATAATTTCATGAAGGTAAATCAGAAAAAATTCAAGGATCTATCCATAAGAACCAAACCACATGAAATCGATTACCCTGCGGGGTTTTTTGATGGAGCTACCCAAAACAACATTTGTGGGTGTGGAGCTTGGTTGATGCTCACTCCTATGTGCCATTACAAAATACATTGGACAGGTGATGTGGGCACCAATATGAGAGCCGAGACTCTTGCCCTCTGGGGTCTCATGTGGTTTTCTCATCATTTCTGCATTGAGTCAATCCAAATCTACGGGGACTCCCAGGTCCTTATAGATCATATTAACAAAGGAAATCAATTAAGCCAAAGCAATTTGGAGCAGTGCTTGGCAAGGATAAAGAGGCCAAAGAGAAATCCAAAATATCTTTCTGTCACATACGAGAAAAAAAATTACACCACACCCTTTTTTATTACATAACATGAGTCCTTACTTTATTAAATTAAATTTTACAATGATATGTGCAGTAACGTATGCTATGGTTAATGGTTTTGAAGGTTTAAACCATGTTAACAATTAAGCATGTTGGCGAATATACCACACCTATCTCTTCATTTGGATCGCACATAAATCGATTCCATTAACTACTAGCTTGATGATGGTATTTCGTAGTAGCTATCACAGTACTGGTGAAGTTATGTGGTGCCCGATATTGCAGATGTGTTTCAGATTGGACCCGGGATTTTATGTCCACCCGTCTACTCCTCCGTTGTCCATCCATTGGCATTCAATGAAGGAGATTACCCGGCAGGAAAATAGGTTTTTTGCAAAACCCTTCTATCCATGCACATAAACTCTTAATGTTTGTTTCAGCTCTGGTTTATTTATGTTCGGCTCCGACGTTGATTTATCTCTGCCACCATGTGAGGTTTTCCTATCGCAATAGAGTGGGGGCTTATGATTTATTTTGTCCAGCAGTAAATCTCGATGAAAGAGGTAGTACTCAAGGAATGGAGCTTTTCCCAACCCTTGACAGCATTTCAAAACCGGCATGTTCACAGGTTGCTTCAATATGGTTTTCTGCCTTTGCCCATGGCTCTTCCTGGAGGTTCAACTACTCAGCAATTCAGCTCACCGGCAGGTAAACTAATCCCCTGGTTAGATAACTGGTTTGTTCAAGTTCGGCTCTGAATGTCAATTTTATTTTAGTTTATCACAAAAAGAATGTAACCCTCTGATACTAAGAATGGGTTCATTCCCTATAGGCTGGCGCTTAGTAACATTGAATTTTCTTTGTAAAACAAAATACTCAAGATAACTTCTTTATTTTTGTTTCACATGTTCTATGATTTACTAACTTTTCTTCTGGGTAAGAAACCCTGTTTCCGACTCTTCATTGTCTCTAATACTATTATTTCCTTGTCCTCAATAGGTACCAAATTCAACGAGCCCCCAAATTTTGACCTTACAGTTTTCGATTAACCAGCTATAGACTAAGAGATTCAAACTTTCACAGGTACTTTCGCCTGGTTTATCGCCTGGTTGTCAAGAAATGTTTTCTTTAGATGGAAGAGTTATGCACTCCGCTATTGAGTTTTAGTCATTAGGTTTCCTTCGTTATCCAGTATTTGTTTACTAAGCTACCAATTAGCTTATGTGTAACCGGTCTTTACTCTGAGTTTCTATTGTTTTTAAGAACAGAGAGGATTGTTTATATATATATATATATATATATATATATATATATATATATATATATATATATAATCTAGGCTATGTGTTAGATACTGGATTTCCGATACATATGATTTAATTCCTCAGTCTCTTTTGTAATTACCAAAATTTTCTATTATGAATTCTAGGAATTTTCCAGAGGTTTACATATCTGGAATATGTTTAATATTTGTCGAGACTAAATTGAAATCTATATTGTTCATTTGGTTTAGAACTTTGTAGAATGAAAAGAATGGGTTTTCGGATGAATCTCCTATTGCATGCATACATAAGAATTTCTCCATATTTAACTATATTTATACCGTTACATTCTATAGCAGTAATAAAATGGTTATGTGTGCGCTCAGCCTTCTTTTTGTAAGTCCCATGATAAAATATACTATTTCTAGGTTGTTTATCTGCTCTATATAATTTGGATTTTCATGTTTATTTGTTTAATATAGTTACCTTAGCAGATATTATTCGTAAAACAAATTGTAATACATATCTGTAAAAAATAGGTTTTTCCCTTGCATATTTTTCTAGGGTTTGGTGACTGGACCACTTCACTATTTGTCCGTGTATAGCAAAATTAGAAAGAATGATGCATTCTGGGTTTCCTTTGGTTACCCTGAATTGACAATTCTTTAGACAGTTGAGTTGGTTTTGTGGGTTCCGCTTGAATCATTCAAAGTTTACTGAGTTAGAAATAATTCTTTTATGGTTGTAATCTTTCCCGTTCTTTCTCTTAACACTTAATAGAAAATAAGATTTTACTGTTAAAAAAAAAAGAACATTATTGTTCCAATTGCCCCTATTTAAGCTTTACACAGTTCTCTGTGAATTTAATTTTGATAATGATGACATTAAACTCGCCTTGTGGTATTTCTATTTTTTCCATTATCAGTAATTTACCAAGTTTAGTATTCTTTATAATGTCTAAAAACAGTTCACAGAACTTAAATTAACTTTTAAAGTACATAAAGAAATAACAACTTTATTGAACAGTGTCATTCCTTCTCCTACATAAGATTACCACATGATTCTGTTTATGTCACTAGAAAAAAATGACTTCACATCACTTAAATAAGAAGTTCCTGTTCACATTTAATAAACTGGTATACTTATCTGAATTAACCAATTCACAGTTGTGGTCCTTCCAACCTTCAAGAGAGGCGATTACGTCCTCCTCTTGCCCCCATGCTCCATGCCTAAAAGGTACGGGTTGACAGTGGAAATTTCTGTTGTAACCTCAAGACCCCTAGTCTACTCAGTACCAGAAACTAAATTCAGGATTACTGAGTGTTTTGCACTGGTCTCTATTAGCTCATGAAAATCTACACTCTCTCCTTAGTCAATGAACAAAACCCCTATTCCTCACTGGGATGAGTCTCTTATCCCCAAAGGAGCAAGTAATTGTTTCCAACTGTCCCAACCACCTTCTAGTTCTTGGAAAACATTTACCATCAGATTTTTACTTTTTATGGAGTCACTTTCGATAACTGATTTTATTATTCATAATTAATCACTAATTAAAATAACTTTTTTAGCAAAAAATTAATAGTCCCAGTCTTTTCTTAAAACAAATAATTAAAATGTCTTTAAACTATTTAACAACTAGTTATTATTAAATGCAGTTGTCACAACTTCCCCCCTCAAAGTAACACCATCCTCAGTGTTTCACTCCAGCTCAGAAAAGATCTTTGGGTAAGCCTCACACACAAATCCTTCGTCCTCCCAAGTAGCCTCATCCGGGCCAAATTGCTTCCATTTCACCTTAACCTAGTTGATGACTCATTTCCAGAGCATAATTTCCCTCCAGTAAAGTATGAGTTGCGGCTTGACCAAAACCTCACCGTCCGGTTCTACTCGCAAACAACAAAGTTCCTTGTCAAATTCTCATAGAGAAATCGTATTTCAAGTTAGGATTTTTAATTATATCCTACCTGTATATTCTGCCAATGAATTACATGCTTCAAATCATGCACATATCGCTTTAACAGGGACACATGAAACACATTGTGTATCCGGATGTGACTAGGTAAATTCAGTCGATAGGCCATAGGTCCTACCCTTTCCAAAATTTGGAAGGGTCCACAGAACCTGAGAGCCAACTTGGCACAAGAGGTCCACCGCAAGGTACTCTTCTTGGGTTTGATCCTCACATACACATTACCTCCCACCTCAAATTCCCGATAAGTCCTCTTTTTGTCTGCATAGATATTCTACCGATCTTGTGCAACCTTTAAATTTTGTCTTATCTTCTATACTTCTGATTCCATTTCAGCCAGCATTTTTAGTCCCAACATTAGTTTTGTTTCGGGGAATTTATGGGTGTGCGACACTGCTTCCCATACAGGGCCTCGAAAGGGCTCATCTTGAGGGACTCATGATAACCATTGTTGTAAGAAAATTCAACCAGATGTAAGTAGTCTTCCCATTTAGTTGGCTGCTGCATCACGTACATGCGCATCATGTCTTCTAGAACTTGATTTACCCGCTCTGTTTGACCATCTGTTTGGGGATGATAAGTAGTGCTAAAGTTTATTTGGGTCCCCAGACCTGTAAATAGAGTATTCCAGAATGCAGAAGTAAACTTAAGATCTCTGTCTGAAATAACTGTTTTTGGAATTCCGTGTAGTCTGAATATTTCTTTCATAAAAATATCTACTATTTATACAGTCTTGTAAGTACACTGTACAGGTATAAAATGTGCAGATTTACTCAATCTATCAAATACCACCATGATGGAGTCCTTGTGCCTCTTTGACCACGGTAAAACTGTAATGAAGTTCAGAGATATGACCTCCCACTTCCATTCAGGTACCAGTATGGGCTGCAACAATTCAGCGGGATGTCGATGCTCCACCTTCACATGTTGACACTCCAAATATTTATTTAAATACTCAGCAATATTTTTATGCATTCCACACTAGAAATATACTTTTCTAATAGCAGTTAACATTTTATGGTATCCTGGGTGACCAACATAATTACTACGATGGTATTCATCCTTGATTAGCTCCTTTAGGTCCACACAGTTTGGTACATGCACATTTCCTCTAAAGGTTAGCATCTGATCTTTATCAACTCCATATTCCAAAGTAATTCCTTTCTTTTGGTCTTCTTCCATTTGCTGCCATAGGAATTCATATTCCAGATCTTGATGTGCTTCTTCTTTTACTTGATCAAAGAATTTACATTCAAGCTAATTGTCATAAAGCTCATAAATACAATGTAGCTTTCTACTTAAAGCATCAGCCACCCGGTTTTCCTTACCTTTCACGTGCTTGATGTCCATATCAAACTCACTTAGAAAGGCATTCCAGCTTGTTTGTCTGGAGTTTAAATTAGCTTGTTTGAAATAAATAGTCAAGCTGCTATGATCTGTCTTTAGCACAAACTTTTTACCTAGCAACTAGTGTCTCCATACCCGGAGCTCATGTACTATTGTTGTTAATTCTAGATCATAGGTTGAGTACTTTTGTTCATGTTCCCTCAACTTTCTTGACTCATATGCCACTACTTTTCCTTCTTGAGATAAAACTGCTCCAACACCCTCTTTACTAGTGTCTGTACAAACTTCAAATTCTTTGTTGGGGTCAGCTACCCTCAAAACTGATGCAATAGTCAATAACTACTTCACCCTCTCAAAATTGTTCTGGCATCAGTCCACCTAAAGAGTTTTCCTTTTTTATGTAGGGAGGTAATGGGAAAAAAAATTCTAGAAAATCCTTCAATAAATCTCCAATAGTACCTCACTAGTCCCATAAAGGATCAAATATCAACCACATTTTGAGGTACTTTCCATTCCTTGATTGTCTTGATTTTCTCTGGATCAACATCAATCCCTTATACTGAAATGACATGGCCTGGGTACTGTATTTCTATTTTGAAGAAATCACACTTACTGAACTTAGCGTACAGCTAGTGTTTTCTTAACATTTCTAGAACAATCCTTAAATGTTCTTTATGTTCTTCTTGGTTTTTGAAATAAATTAAAATGTCATCTATGAATATAAGTACAAAATTATCCAGGAAAGGATGAAATATACCATGCATTAATCTCATAAAGGTTGCTGGTGCATTTGTTAACCCAAAGGGCAACACCAAAAATTCATAATGTCCGTACCAGGTACGGAAAGTAGTCTTGTAAATGTATTCATATTTGATTCGGATCTGGTGATATCTGGATCTTAAATCTATTTTAGAAAACAATGTGGCCCCCTTCACTTGATCAAACAGATCGTCAATCCGAGGTAAAGGATATTTATTCTTGACTCTTAACTTGTTGAGCTGTCTATAGTCCATGCACATATGCATCGTTTCGTCCTTCTTCTTCACAAACAGCACGGGTGCTCCCTAAGGGGACACACTCAAACGAATGTAACCTTTGTCCAGAAGTTCCTGTAACTGAATTTTCAATTCAGTTAATTCTGGAATGCTCATTCTATAAGGTACCCTTGACACATGTGATGCTCCTGGCATTAATTCAATATTGAAATCGATATCTCGCCTTGGGGGTAATCCAGGGATATCTTTTGGAAAAACATCCATAAAATCTTGTACCATTGGTATGTTTTCCATCATAGGTGATTTTTCCTTGGAGTTAGCATATCCCACCTTGATAGAATATATTTGGCATCCCTTCCTCATAAATTTATTCATTTGGGATGTTGTAATTGGATGTAGTTGTAGCAGGTTCTTGATTCCCTGAATCTCCTTGCATGTTCCATTTTGCATTCTGTAATAAATGATCTTTTTCTTGCAATCCACTAAGGTCCATTGTTTTCTTAACCAATCCATTCCCAACAAAACATTATAGGACCCTAATGGTTGTATATTTATGTCCACATTTAACTATTGTTCTGCAATTTCTAATGTGCAGTTTGAAATTTTTGCAGTTACCTTTCTTTTTGCTCCTATGGCTAGTTGTACCAGCCAAGGGTTTTTGAATTTCTATCCTTTTAATTTACAAATTTCCACTATTTTGGGATTAACATAACTTCGACTTGCACCCGGGTCTACCAAAATAGAAAAATATTAAGACAGTAATTTACCTTACAAATCAATCATTGTTGGCTAATAATCTATCTGTCGATCCTCCAACGCTGTGTTGATACAAGGAATATTTCGCGCCACTTCGCCTATTGTAGAAGCCTCCTACAAGTTTGCAACTGTGTCATTTCTTGTTCGCTCTTCGCAGTTTTTATAATAGTGTGTCTCACCACACCCCCAACACTCTAGAGGTGGCTTGGTCACCTACCCTTACTCAAGTTTGCTGGATGCCTCTGTAGGCTTCTCTTCTACTAACCATTAGGTTCTTTGATGATTTCTGCCAAACTATTTACTAACAGAACTTCGTGCTGAATTATTAAAGTTATTTCTTTTGGCGCCTTTGAAGTTTGAGCTGATTTTCTGTCCTTTCCTTCGTTGCCAAATTTTTCCAGCCTCCCCTTGAGCCTTGGACTGCTGATAGCACATTTGTGTCTTACGAATGGCTTCATCCATGGTTGTTAGATTTAAAAAATCAATTCGCTCCTTCATATGTGTTGGCAAGCTACTTAGAAATCTTTGTACCATAGCCTTTTCATGTCGGAGGTATGGAACATATCTTAACAGGGATGTGAACTTAGTGATATACTTGTCCATAGTCATCTATCCCAACCTCAAATCATGAAATTATTTAGATTTCTCGTCATAGAAACGTTTCGTTAAATACTTGTCTTTAAATTATTGCTGGAACGATTCCCAGGTAACATATTGGTCATCAATGCTGCGAACATTCTTTACTTCTTCCCACCACAGAGTGACTTTCCCTCTTAGCTAATATGATCAATCTGGCCTTCAGATTGCTTCTGTATTCGTACACCTGAAAATACTTGTTCATTTTTATCAACCATGCTTCTACCACTTTCTCAGCTTAACCATCAAATGTTGGTTGTTTTATTTTTCGAAACTCCCCCTCAAGCTCCACTTTTTGCTTCTTAACTTCTTTCTGATCCGACAAATTTCCAGATTTTGTTTCATTGTAATTTTTGTTCTTATTGCTTCACTGGGATGGGATTATTTCCACCCTATCAGTGGTGTGGTCCATTGTTCGTTGCTCATCACCTTCATGCATGTCCCTATCAGCACTAGGGTGTTCTATTTCTTGATTTTGCTTGTCTAACAAGCTCTTAAGTATCTTTTCCTACTCTTGCATCAAGCATTCATTATCACCTTGAATATGCACCATTTCCTCTTGTAGTTTATGTACAGTATTCAACAGTATACTGGTCTGGTGCTACTGCTCCTCCAACAGTGTTCTTGTTTGTTATTGTTGATCGAAATTCAGTTGAACCCGCATCTCAGGGCTCAATTCTGGTAGTGTTTGAGGTTCCCCGGTGTTATGGGGTGGTTGTTGTGTTATTCCCTTTCTCATGACGTTTCCTGATATACTTCTATTCAGTGCATCAGTATACACACAGCGTAAATTGTTAGTTGACCCTTAGTGTCCCTGCGTATGAATGTCGGTCTGATACCACTTGTCACATACGAGAAAAAAAATGAAAGTAAAAAAAAAATTTACACCACACCCTTTTTAATTACATAACATGACTCCTTACTTTATTAAATTAAATTTTACAATGATATCAACAAAAAAATATGCTATGGTTAATGGTTCTGAAGGTTTAACCCATGTTTAACAATTAAGAATGTTGGTGAATATCACACGTATGTCTTCATTTGGATTGCACGTTAATCGCTTCCATTAACTGTTGGCTTGATGATGGTACTTCGTAGTAGCTGTCACAGTACTATTGAAGTTATGTGGCACTCGATATTGCAGATCTGTTTCATATTGGGCCCGAGATTTTATGTCCACCTCTCTACTCCTCTGTTGTCCATCCTTTGGCATTTAATGAAGGATATTATATGGCAGGAAAAGCAGTTTTTTGACAAAACCCTTCTATCTATGCACATAAAATCTTAATGTTTGTTTTGGCTCTGGTTTATCACTGTTTGGCTATGGCATTAATTTATCTCCGCCACCATGTGAGGTTTTCCTATCACAATAGAGTGAGGGCTTATGATTTATTTGGTCCAGTAGTAAATCTCGATGAAAGAGGCAGTACTCAAGGAATGGAGCTTAGCCCAGCCCTTGACAATAGTTCAGAACTGGCATGTTGACAGGTTGCTTCAACAGGGTTTTCCGCATTTCCCCATGGCTCTTCCTGGAGGTTCAATTGCTCAACAATTCAACTCACCGGTAGGAAAACTGATCCCCTGGTTAGATAACTGGCTTGTTCAAGTTTAGCTCTAAATGTCAATTTTATTTTAGTTTATTACAAAAAAAATGTAACCCTCTGATACTAAGAATGGGTTCATTCCCTGTAAGTTGGCGCTCAACAAATTTGAAGTTTCTTTGTAAAACCAAATACTCAAGATAAGTTCTTTATTTTTGTTTCACATGTTCTATGATTTATTAACTTTTCTTCTGGGTAAGAAACCCTATTTCCGACTCTTTGATGTCTCTAATACTATTATTTCCTTGTCCTCAATAGGTACCAAATTCAGTGAACCCTCGAATTTTGACCTTACAGTTTTCGATTAACCAGCTATAGACTAAGAGCTTCATAATTTCTTACAGGTACTTCCGCCTGGTTTATCGCTTGGTTGTTAAGAACTATTTTCTTTAGATGGCGGAATTATGCACTCCGCTATTGAGTTTTAGTCATCAGGTTTCCTTCGTTATCCAGTATTTTTTTACTAAGCTACCAATTAGCTTATGCGTAACCGGTCTTTTCTCTAAGGAGTTTCTACTATTTTTAAGAATAGAGAGGTTTGTTTATATATATATATATATAATCCAGGCTGTGTTGAATACCAATTTCTCATACATCTGATTTAATTCCTCAATCTCTGTTGTAATTACCGAACTTTTCTATTATGAATTCTAGGAATTCTCCAGAGGTTTACATATCTGGAATACGTTTAATATTTGTCAAGACTAAACCGGAATCTATAATGTTCATTTGTTATAGAACTTTGTAGAATTAAAAGAAGGTGTTTTCAGATGAATCTCTAGTTGCATGCATACATAAGAATTTCTCCATATTTAACTATATTTATATTGTTACATTCTATAGTAGTAATACAATGGTTATGTGTGCACTCCGCCTTCTTTCTGTAATTCCCGTGTTAAAAGATACTATTTCTAGGTTGTTTATTTTCTCTCTCTAATTTGGATTTTCATGTTTATTTTTTTAATATACTCACCTGAGCAGATATTATTCGTAAAAAAAATTGTAATACATATTTGTAAAAAAATAGGTTTTTCCCTTGTATATTTTTCTAGGGTTTGGTGACTGGACCACTTCACTATTTGTCCATGACTATTTGTCCATGTATAGAAAAAATAGAAAAAACAATGTAATCTGGGTTTCCTTTGGTTACCCCAAATCAATAGTTCTTGACAATTGAGATGGTTTTTTGGGTTTTGCTTGAAACATTTAGAGTTTACTGAGTTAGAAATAATTCTTTTATGGCTATAATCTTTCTCGTTCTTTAGCTTAACACTTAAATAGAAAATAAGATTTTACTGTTAAACAAAAAAAGAATATTATTGTTCGAGTTGCCCCTATTTAAGCTTTACACAGTTCTCTGTGAATTGAACATTGATAACGATGACGTTAAACCCGCCTTGCGGTATTTCTATTTTTTCCATTGTCAGTAATTTAACGAGTTCAGTATTCTTTATAATGTCTAAAAACAATTCACAGAACTTGATTTAACTTTTAAAGTACATAAGGAAATAACAACTTCAATGAACAGTGTCATTCCTTCTCCTACATAAGGTTACCACATAATTCTATTTCTGTCACTAGAAAACAAATCACTGTACATCACATCAATAAGAAGTTCTCGTTCACAATTTACTGAACTGGTATAGTTACTTATCTGAATCAAGCAATTCACAGTTGTGGTCCTCCCAACCGTCAAGAGAGGCGATTACGTCTTCCTCTTGCCCTTGTGCTCCACTCCTAAAAGGTAGAGGTTGACAGTGGAAATTTCTGTTGTGACCTCAGGACTCCTAGTCCAATCAGTACCATAAATTAAAATCATGATCGCTGAGTGTTTTCCATTGGTCTCCACAAACTCAAGAAAATCTACACTCTCTCCTTAGTCAATGAACATAACCCCTATTCCTCACTAGGATGAGTCTCTTATCCTCATAGGAGCAAGTAATTGTTCCCAAATGTCTCAACCACCTTCCAATTCTTGCAAAACATTTACCATCAACTTTTTATTTTTTATGGAGACATTTTCCTTTACTGATTTTATTATTCATAATTATTCACCAATGAAAATAACTTTTTTAGCAAAACATTAATAGTCCCAGTCTTTTCTTAAAACAAATAATTAAAATGTCTTTTAACTAGTTATCATTAAATATGCAGCTGTCACTCAGATGCAAACAAACTGTCAAAATATGGTTTGTCTAGCAAATTTGGCAAGATGAAGTATAAGCTTTTCAATGCAGATTGTCAAGGTGCAAGAGGCACTATTATCTTCCTCTAACGTTTTTTGGTTTTCGCTGGTTTGGAAAAGGGCTAATGATTATTATTAAAATGGGAACCACTAAATTATGAATCTTTCGAGGTCTCCATTGATGAACATCCAGCATTTCAACCTGTGTTTTTTGATGACCTATCCGAACAATGATAGGATCAAATTTGCGGCAGGAGAAAAGACGCCTATCTGAAGGAGCACAGGCACTTTTTTGGTTATTAAAGGTCTCCAGCGGAGAGAATATTATTTTTTTGAAAAACAGATATAAAAGTACCTTCTGAAGTGAGACAACAGTCCCTTTGCTCACGATTTTAGACCCATATGTAAATTTTTGGGAAGGAACAGATTGTAATCAGACAAATACTTTTTCTATGTCGACCAAAGAAGGAGGTGGAACATTATTTTCTCTTTTTGGATTAAGATGTAATTGAATTTGATACTTAAAAGGATATTGTACTGGTATATTAATATAAATCTGTGGTTTTTTTCGACTAAAAAGAAATTATAAGAAATAAAATTTCACATTTATTAAATATTTTTGAAATTTATATTCTTAATTTATTTCTTTAAATTCCCACAAAAATACTAATAAAAACAATAATAATTTCAAATTTTAAATATTTAAATAATCAAGATAAATATTATTTTTATTCTTTAACACCACTTCATCACCCAACTCTTGGAAAGCTATGACACAGGTTCTATTTTATGTCGGTTGATAACTAATTTATTTGAAATCTAATTTACATAAACAATTTTTTTTTAAACTAATTATACGGTATCATAGAACCGAACCAAAAAGTTTATGCAGCAGGAAGTCATGTAGATAGTTGGAATTATGCTGTATGCTTCTTCTTTTTGACTTACCGAATTATGCTATATATATATATATATATATATATATATATATATATATTCTGTGTAGTGTACATAATTGCACTGTTAGAACTATTAGAGGAATAGCACACAATTTTCACAATAGTTTAGATTTATTAAGTCACTATTTTATTTTAGAACTATGATGGCTGACTAATTGACTAAAAATATTAGATTAAAATTTAAAAACAAAATAAATAAATAAAATAAAAACATTAAATTAAAAAAAAAAAATTTTAAAAAGAATTTTAAAATATAAATTAAATTTTAAAAAAATTAAGTAAATTTAACCAAAAAAAAAAAATTGGTTTAAAAAACTCAAATATTAATTTTTATTTTTTTTCATTTTTTTTTTAAGTAATTATTGTTTTTATGAATGTGTTTTTTATTTTATTTTTTATTTTTATTTTTTTACTTTTACCTTTAATGAATTTTAATTATATACTATATAATTTAAAATAATGAAAATATTAGATCATACTAAAACGTATTAATATTAAATTATTAAAAAAAACATTAATATTAAATTATATTAAAAATTAAAATTAAAATATAATAAAATATGACGAAATTTAATTTAATTTCTTATTCTAGTCAAATTAGCCATTATCTTATGGGCTGGATATGACAGCATTTAATTGCATGTGATTTTCACCTAAAGTTTATATACAAAATAATAATAATAGTAATAATAATATATTTTAAATAATTTTTATTTAATTATTATTTTTATTTATTTTTTATTGGTTTTTTTAATTATTATTTTTTATTTTTTTTAAATAAATATTTAGTTTTTTTAATATGTTTTTTATTTCTAAAAATTTAATTTTTTTTTAATGTTTTTTTTTTTATTAAAATAAACAAATCTTTTTTTTTTCTTTTTTTTCTTTTTTTCAATATTTTCAATAATTATTTTGAATGTTTTTAATTACTGCTTTCAATATTTTAAATTATTAGTTTTAATTGTTTTAGTTTTTTTTCAAATATTTTTTAATTTGTTTATTTATTTATTTATTATTTTAAATTGTTTATTTTATTTTTTTACTGTTTTTTTCAATGTTAAATCTGAGACTTTTGTGATCCATAGTGTAGATAGAAATGTCTTTCAGATTAATCGTATTTTTTTATTTTTTATTTTATTTTTAATGTGTCTCTTTTAATAATTTATTTTAAAGTTATTTTAATTGTTATTATTGTGTTTTTTTATGTTTTTATTTTAATGTTTTTTTAATATATTTCCATTTATCTCATCAATATTTTTTTATGTTTTTTTTTTTTGGAAATTTTATATTTTGAAATGTTTTTATTTTTTGTTAGTTTTTTTATAAGCTAATTTTTTATTTTATTTTTACATTTTTATGTTTGATTTTATTTTTTAATATAGTTTTTATATTGTATTTTTTATAGTCATGTTTTTTTAAATTTTATGTTAAAATATATATTTTATGTACTTGTTATTATCTTTTAAAAAAAATTGTGTTTTTTTCGTTTTTGTTTTCATTTTTTTCATGTTTTCATGTCTTCAACATATTTTATTGGATATATTCATCAAAATAAAAATATGTCGAAGTAGTAAGTCTACTAGAACATTTTTGTTTATGGTGTACTTCCTTAATAATTGATAGAAATGACAAATTTATTTTTTGCATAATATTTAATATGTTTATTAGTTTCGATTTATTCAATTCAAAAGGAATATATTATTATTATTATTATTATTATTATTATTATTATATATATGAAACTAAGATTAAAATATATATATTTATCAATAATTGAATATAGTTTTAAAAAAAAAGCAATTTGCAAATTTCAAAATCCTAAAATTATTTAAAAATAAAATATTGATACACATTTCCAAAAAAACAAATGTTAACAAATGTTTTAATGCAAGGAGTATCAAAAACTCCAATATATATATAAATTGATTTGTTTTGTAATGTTGTTCTTTCGTCATGACTGAAGTATTTCCTATCTAGTGATTTCAATACATGATATGAAAAAAATTATATTTAATAAATTGTTATTAATATGATAATCTTTAAAACAAAGAAATTAATATAAATTAAATGGTGATAATTTTTTAAATAATATTAACACCATGGCTGAAAATTGTTGGAATTTTCAGGATTTTTATAGAGGTGATATTTTATATTTAATGTCATCATTGGAATTTTAATGCTTTTTAGAGACATGATTTTTTATCTTTAATACCATGCCTAAAAATCGTTGGAATTTTAAGAATTTTGATATTTTATTTTTAATGTCATGATTATCGTTGGAATTTTAAGGTTTTTTAGAGTCGTGATATTTTATTTTTGATGTCATTATTAAAAATTGTTGACAATTTACCCCAAAAATAAAAAGACGTTATTCCAACATCAACAATTTTCGCTTTCAGGCTATTTTTTGCACACAAAAAATTGGCGATGTTTTTTGAGCATCAACACTTTTCATTTTCAGGGTGTTGTTTGCACACACAAAATTGGCAACGTTATTCCAACATCAACACTTTTCTTTTTCAGGTTGTTTTTTGCACAAAAAAATTCACTTTTACTTCCATTTTTAAAAAATGTTGAGATTTTATGAATTTTTTTTTTTTCCAGAATAACACCTTTCATTTTCCAATTGTTTTTCATGGTTTTTTGATGTTGTTTTGGTTCGGGTTATCGTTTTGAGGTAATATTTCTCGTTTGATCGGTAACTTTGTTCCTTGTGGTTTACATAGGTGCTCGCAAGGAAGGACCCCATGGATTCTTAATGAAAGAAGGACATGTGATTTATTATGAATCAAGAAAGATAAATGAACATGAGAAGAATTATATCACCCACGATTTACAACTTGCAGTATTAGTGCACACTTTGAAAATTTGGAGGTATTATCTATTAGCGAGAAGGTTTGTGTTGATGACAAACCATAGGGGACTGAGATATATATTTTACCACCATAAGTTAAATGCTAGGAAATCCAGGTGGTTGGATTTAATAGTGAATTTGATTTTTAGATAAATGACATCAATGGAAAAGAAAATAAGGTAGCAGATGCACTTAGTAGGAATTTACAAGATGCATATTTGGCAGCCTTGAGTACTTACGCAATTGATATTAAGGAAAGGCTTAAAAGTAACTATATCATAATAAACCTACCAATATGCAAACAATTATTTGTAGAAGGGACCACAAGGATCTGTGCGCGGGAGAAAACCACTCATCAACGGTGGTATGTTAGTATTCAAAAATAGAAAGTATATTCTTGATGTAGATAATCTAAGGAGGCTAATCATGGATGAATTGCATAAAAGGCATTACTCAAGTCACCTTGATTATCAGAATATGATAACATTCATATAGAAAATGTATTATTGGCTAGGATTGAAGAAGGAAGTTTCTAAATATGTTACCAAGTGTCTAGAGTACCAACAAGGAAAGGTAGAATGTAGGCATCTAGTAGGATTGTTGCAACCAATGCAAATCCCTCAGTTTAAGTGGGAAGTTATAACCGTTAGAGGAAATTTCATCCTAAAAGTGGCCTCCTAATGAAAAATAATAAAATAAGAGTTATGAATTTTAGAGGGAAAAAAAGAAAACTACTTTTTTTATTGCATTTTTGGCTTATCTCCTCATAGCTTGACTCAAATTTTAATTGTAGAGACTCGCTGGATTTGGAATTAAATTCCACATCCAATTAGTACCCATTATGCATACATCTAAGAAGACCCACATTGATAAATATTGAAGAGACATTAAAATATATATGTTCAACACATTTTTTTAGTGTATCTTCAATTTTTATAAATGTGAGTCTTCTCATAAGTATGCATAATGGATACTTATTGGATGTGGAATTTAATTTTGCATGCAATGAGTGTATATACTTAAAATTTAAGTAAAAATATGAGGAGATAATCCAAAAATACAATTAAAAAAAAAAAATATGTATATATATATATATATATATATATATATTTCCCTCAAAAATATTTACATGTACCTCTTTTGAAAGTTAAAGGATTTTGATTAGTTTACATATTATGTATATGAAAATTTAATGGGCACTTTTATGTTGGAATTTCCTCTAATATATGGAATTCATTATGGGATTGTCAAATATAGATAAACAACATGATTCCATTATGGTGGTAGTGGAAAAGTTGAGCAAGGCATCTCACTTTGTCATTGTCAAGTCCTCTCACACAACTATTGATATAGCCTAGATATTCATGAAGGAAATATTCAAGTTGCATGGTGTGCCTAAGAAGATTATATTAAATCAATATGTTAAGTTCAGTTCTAGTTTTTGGAAGTCATTGTTTGCTTGTTTTGGAACCTAGCTAGATTTTATTATTTCCTATCATCCCTAACTCAAAGGAAAAATAAAAAGAGTGAACATAATTTCGGACGACATTTTGAGAGTCATCCATCAACCAAGAAGTGGGAACACATCCTACCATTGGTGGAGTTTGCATAAAAAAATGGATATCAGGAGTCACTGGGGATGATTCCTTTTAAGGCACTATATGGCCATAAATTAAAAAATCTTATAACCTAGGATGACCCAGTACACAGAGTAGTCCTTGGGCTTTATATGCTAAAGGAAATGGAGTAGGAAGTGGCTGAGGTCAAGTAGAAATTAAATACAATGCGAGATAGGAAAAAGAGTTATGAATACTAGCAGGGAATGTAGAAGGAATTCCAAGTGGAAGAGAATGTATATCTCCATATCAAACTGAGGAAGAGTCATTGAAAGTGGGGTCTTGTGCCAAGTTGTCACCCATATTTTATGGACCATTTCAGATTTTGGGAAGAGTGGGGCCAACGGCCTATAGATTGGCCTTGCCACCTACATTGAATGCACATAGTTTTTTTAATGTTTATTTGCTTAAGAATTATTTGCATGATGCTAATCATATTGTTTATTGGTTTTTGATACAGGTGGAACCCAAGGGATACTTCCAACGAGAACCACTATGCATCCTAGACCAGAGGAAAACCACTCTCCAGAATCAAGTAACAGAGTAGGTAAAGGTGCAATGGAAGAAATTTGGAACCAATGAATCCACCTGGGACATGGTGATGAAGGAGCATCAAGCTCAATTTTCATTATTCATTTGTGTGAAATAGGGTGTGAGATATTTTAATTATTTTATTAATTAATTTGCTCATTTTTAATAAATTAAGAGAGAAAAATGTAAAGGTGAGGATTATTATATATATTCTTTTAATAATTAAGGATATGACTGGAATGGATTAGGTAGATAATCTGGGGAGTAGGAATTCCATATACAGAACTTTGTTGAGTCCAAAACTAGAATAAATCTAATTTAGATTTACTTGATATTTGTGTGGAGGAATTTATGGAATGGAGTAAATTTATATTTATGTATAAATAGGAGAGTTGTGTAAGGAAGAAAACATAGTGAGAAGTGATGAATTCAGAGAGTGAGAAATGATTTGAGAGCTTTTGTGAAGGGCTAAGAGCCGCGAGAGGCTCTCCATTGTAATATTTGGCCAAGGATTTTTATGTTTTATATCAGTATGTTTTTTTATTGAATGGCTCTCTTTCCCTTTATATATATATTGCGCAGCATCAATTAATTTGTTTAATGAAGAATTAGATGAGATTTTGATCCTGAGAGTAAGCACATGAACGTTTTATGCTAGGATCTGATTTAACCCAGATACCCTACATCATTTGGTATCAAAGCCGGATGCAAGAGAATTTTTTCTTGGTTGTGACTTCTATGTGTCGTGTTAAGCATTAAATCTGCGTAATATAAAAAATCCATTGCATGGTATTGTGGATACATGATGCAACCGACTTGTTGGAACTGAGTCAATGGTCATGGTGCGGCATAAGCGACCAAAGCTTAGACTGTTCATTATGATTGTTAAAATGAATTTGTTTGTGCAACACTTTATGAAGATCGACACCGAGAAGACACCACAAGTATGGGAGGTATTAGCCATCATTGGGAATTTTTAGCGCTCATTAGAGAAACGATTACGAATAGATTGGTGGTTCATGTTCAGAATCACAGTAGCAAAAGGAAGTGGATTCGCGTGGATCTGGAGCCTCTGAGTGGAAGTTTGGTTGGCTCACAAATTGTTAATGGTGTAAGTAGTGTGCAAAATTTGGTGCTCTGGGCTGGCATAAAGATACATCAGTAGATACCTATGGAATCAGTATGTATTGGACTAAGTGGAGTGCTAAGGAATGACAGAGTTCAGGTGCGATCAATTTTGGATCTGCCATCACATAAGTTCGAGTGGGCATGAGAGTGAAGTTGATGTAGGTGTTGGACATGGACACACGGGGTCGATGATGTAAGTCTGGTGCTAATACTCTTACAAATTTGTGTTGGCATATGTGTTGGCATTTTTGTAGCATCCTGGCTGCGACACCTAGAAGCACAATCCCACATTTGGTAAGACAGCTCATATGGTAGCAGTTCGGCATTGCAGAGAAAATACGTAAGGTATTTTTTATATTTTTTCCTGAGTCTTTCATCACTGGAACTTCAATGATATGGTAACTACATTAATAACAGTGCAATCCCAAACCAAATTTAAGACTATAAAACTAGAATTGTGTTTCGTGAATTTGATTTCTAGGATGGGGTGTGAAGCCGTGGACTCAACAACTTGCAATGCGCATTTTTTTTTAAGAAAATTCCATCTTGGGAGTGGGCTTTAAAGAAAAATCAATGAATTTGATTTACATTGTTGTATATATTCAGTAATGAATTTTTAAAAGATTACATTGTTTTTTTTTTTTAGCTTATACTACAAAGAAATTTGTAGTTTGTAGAGTGGCAATAAAGGTATTAATGTTTGGAGTGGCTCTGGGAAGCAAGCGTTCAAGTTTGAAGAGAGGATTCGAACACAGGATTGGGGAGTAGATAGATAAACTGTGGCTTTAGAGCTATATGATGAGTTCCCATTGTTGCATCCGAAAGGTGTGGACACAAGCGTTGTAGAAATTCTGCCACTATAGGGTGGTGTATTTGTCAAAGTGTGAAGGCGCAGTTTTGATAGGACACAGAGCGATGGAGATCATAGAGATATAGCATACGACCAGCGTGGCCACATATGTTCAATTTTTTAACAGTCACTGTGTATGCATAAAAGCACAGGCAGTGGGTTATGTTGTGCTAATAGTCCAGTAATGAGACTGCGGACTTAACTTATTGCAGTAGAGTGTGCCCAGAATATTGAAGTACCAGTTTGTGGATGTAGGCATTAGAGACGTTGGAACGTGTAGTGTATCCGAGAAGCCACTACAGCAATGACAATGACACCACTTGTGCTACTATAACGTGGCATTGTGGTTTGGATGTGTGGTTTTCGTTTTCTGTGGGACTGAGTATATTGGCATAGTAATTGCGTGAAGAGTCTTGGAGACTGTTGCAATGTATGGTATACGTCTGCGTGGAGATTTAACACAGGTTCGTAGGCTATGTTGGAGAGATAAAAATACCTACAGTAACAAGCCAGAAACAGAGATTGTGTTCGCAGCTTTGTAAATGAGGTATTAAAAATTTTCTAAAAAAATTCTTGGATATATATTGTGTTTAATCCCATATTATGAGTTGTATTGGAACGCTATTTGTAGTAGAATGCCAAATGATATCCAAGAAGTAAATTGTGAGTTGGGGAAATAACTCTCAGCCAATATAGTTTTCAGTTTATGGTATTTGGAAATCAGAACTGTAACAATTGCAAAAAAATATGAAATCCATCACATGGGGAAAATAATAAATTTTTACTTTTATGCATAACTGTTGCTTGCTCCATTGGATAAGGGACAACATTTCTCAGGTGATTAGAATTTGCGTGAAGTTGGGTGAATGGAAATAGCTCTTTTTTGAAGATTAATTTTTTTTAATTAAATGACAATTGCAAAGAATGCATGTGTGATAGAGAAATTAAAACGAGATCAGACCTTGAATCTGAAAGATGATAGAAAATAGAGATACAGTGCTGATGAGAGATGGAACAAGATCACATAGAGATCTTGAAGGTGAGCTGATGTGTTTTATTTTAACTCTGGTTTTAAGATGATATTTGCAGAATACAGGTTACAGATAGTTGAAGGAAATCTCAGCAAACGAAGATCACAGTTTTAAAAGTAGTGATGAAAGAGACTAGTAATAGTTTCTGAATGTAAGCAAAGTGTGGAACAGAACCTTGAAGAATTCCAGCAGAGATTGAATAAAAAGGACCATTGTGTTCTTAAAAAGTGCAGATGAGTTGAAGCCTATGACGAGCAGAGAGGATGCTCAATAGGTTCCAGAGAACAAAGAACCAGTGCTTGCCAAAAGACCAAGTCTAAAGAGGGGATTGGTGAGGTAAGTGGCAGTAGGGAGGACTTGCTATTGCAGAGGCTTTAAGTACATCTCATGGTGAATGAGTGATGAACTCATGAAGATAGAGACCAAGATGACTACTAAAGGTCATTGCAGAGGTTCTGAAGAAGAACAAAATAAAAGAAATGAGAAAGAAGATGCCAAGTCAAATGGCATGAGAATGAGTCAAGAGCAGATTGACAGAGAGAGAGCTGACATAAATTTCCATCTTGAGTTGTTGATGGAAATGTTACGGAGAAGTAAATTAGACCAGAGATATGGATGGAGTATGAAGAGGAAATTCAAATGGCAAAGATTTCAAGTGAAGTGGGAGCATAGAGTAAATGTTCAATTGAAGGAAGAGTTACTTAGTTTAAATGAGTATGTAAAGGGAGATTTGATATGTGAGCCAGAATATGGTCCATTGATTTATGAAAGTAATGATGTGATAGAAGAGAAATCTACAGAGGAATTTAATCAAATGAAGGATTTAGAGCAGCAAGGAGATATGATGACTGAAGCATCAATTGAGACCACAAGGTCTTTTTTTTTTAAACTAATGATTTGTGTGTGATTGCAGGTACATCACAAGATGTTGAAAAAACTTTGAAGTTTGTTAAGGAGAAGAAGTTGAATCTAAAATCTGTTCAAAATGATGTTGAGATAGCAAGATCTCAAAAAGAAATGAAGACAAAGGGGTTTCATTGAAATATTCAGTAGAATATTGAAGCAGAGAAAGAAGGGCCATCTGATGATTGGTCAGTAGCAAGTGAAGGTATGGAAAGTAGTGTAAAATTTCCAAGTTCTACCCCAATTGATATTTTTGAGTTATATAGAAAGTTAGATCTTCAAAGAAGGAAGTTGGAAAAGAAGAGGATCTATACGCAGGGTGAGTTGCTGAAAGAGAAAGACAAAGAAATTGTCCTGAATAATAATCAAGAAACAGAGGATAAGGATGTAGGAATGATTCAAAAAATCGAAGAAGTTCATTATTGTGAACCAAAACAGGGAGACTTTCTTGAAATAGATGATATGGATGAACAACATTCTTGAAATAGATGATAAGTGTTGTTATATAAAGTTACGTTTTTTTCCTATTTATTTCTAGTTACAAAAAAAACTAAGGATGGTGTTCATTTAAGGGGTGGGATTTGAAACACTCGTTTTGTTAGCCCTTGATTTTTTAATGATAACTAACGAGTTTATTTGTAAATAAATTTAAATATTTTCTTGGAACTAAAAAATGGGATAGACAAATCCATGATCTGAAATAAATTTTAATATTTTTCTATAACTAAAAAGGGGGATAGGAAGATCCATGAATTGAGGGAGAGATGTGAGTTTTTTTCTTTGGCTGAGATAAATGAAAACCACCAAACAACTAGAAATCACTCTTGGGAAGAGGAGATGCCCAATTTCCCTACTTTTATGGCATGAAGGGAAGCAAAAGTGAACAATACCATGGGGGAACCATGAAAAGCCAAGAGGAATTTAACCATGACATGAGATAGGAATTTAATCATGCTTATAACCAACATAAAACCATGGAAATAATAGTGAGATAAAAACCATTAAATCCACACATTAATAAGTACAAAATCAAGAGAACTTAGCTTTCATGAATCATAGGTAACAATCAACTAGGTTCGAGACTTCCATGTACCACTTGACCATAGACATGGCTGAGCTAAATATCTATGCATCTCGTCACCCTTGTTCCATATTCCAAACATGAATGTGGGATATCATGGATAAACCAATCCAAAACCAACCAAGGGAATCCAGACGTTAAACCACCTTCACCCTCACCATACCATGATCACACCAAAATCAATGCTCCGACTATAAAGCCAAACCAACCTTGGAGTGTGATCCGGAAATCCATCACTGTCCTTGAGGAATTTTCCTTCTTCTTGTCTCTTAGGCTTTACTGCAATCCAAATCCCATATCCCTAGGCCCTAAATAGAGACACAACCCTCAGGCTTTACCGTGTATCCTGCCAAAACAGGTTAAGGTATTCCTAGGCCTTTGGGAATTTTCCTTGAGACCACCTCCACCCCAGATTCTGAAATCCATCCAAAAATTCCAAAGCTAAAAATTGAGCTCAAAATCCCAACACACCATGGCATCCATAAAAAGGCGAGGTAAGGCTGAAAACCATTGTAAAAACCCATAAAAACCATACTAACATGCATAAGCCATGCATGTCCAAAATAGATAGGAAATCATACATGCAATATGTTACCTACAAGTATTCCTACTGAAGCTGCTAGATCTTGTTATTCCTTTCTTGACCTTTGCCTTTCTTTCCTTTCCTTGTCCTTCCTTTTTTTTCTTTCCTCTTTCTTATCTTAATGTTGGAATGCTCAAAGAAAACTTTAAGTATCCAACAGTATGAGAGAGGGAGGGAATAATAAAATAGCTCCAAAACTGAACTGACAAAAGGTACCAACTAATCCTCAGAAGCTTTTTTATCAATGAGGCCTCTATTTTCTTCATTTTCCATTATTTTCGTTCATTTTCCTCCTCACATGCAACCTATAACCTTTCACCTCCATTTTCTCCTAATTTGCTTTATTTTCATAAATAAATGTGCAAAAAATACTTTTTGGCTCTTTGATACCTTAGCCATTGCATTTGAAGATTTTCCTTATCCATAAACACATATCTAGTGACTCCCACTCGGATGTATTTTCCCAACATTCAACTTGGAATAAGTGTCCCTTAATCGTGGTCTTGTTTTTTCCTTTATTAAATTTTATTACATGAACTTTTCCTTGATTCTGTTACAGAACCTCCCTCCTTGGGGAACACCATCCTTATATTTAAACCACATCTACACCTCAAAAAAACTGCTGAAAATAAAACATACTGCTCATGGAGCTTTATAACTTATCTCGATATAGTATTTACAATGAATAGCTTGCTCAAAAGAAAAAATCACGATAACATGACCACATAACATCCAAACCCATTATTGGAGATTTATAACTTAGCTCATGGAGGTATTTACATCCATATACATATGTACATACCAAAAAAATCACCAAAACATATGACAAACATATACCAAACATCAAACCAAAATTTATTTTCCTCAACTAGAAAATAATGAGGGATACATGGCCCACATCTGATTTGACATCTCCCATGTAGCTTCATTGGGTCGTAAATGTTTCCATTCCACTTTAACTTTCTCTATGGATCTATTCTTGAGCATGATTTGCTTCCACTACAATATTCACTAAGGTTCTAGATGGAATTCTCCTTCTTACTCCACCTGCGATACAGACCAATCAATAAAATTATCAACATCCTTTATATACCTTTTATATAATGGAACATGAAACACATCACAGAATTTCACTGTTGGAGGCAGTGCAAGTCGACAGGCCACTGGTCCAATCCTCTCAAGGATCTCAAAAGACCCACAATATCATGGTTCCCACTTGGTCCATGATCCAATCCTCAAGGAGATATTCTTGGGCTTGATGCGTAAATACATGTGCTCCCCAGCCTGAAACTCTTATATTCCCTGTGATGATATGCATAAATTTTCTTCCTGTACCCTGTTGCCTTTAGATTCTTCTTTATAACCTGCATTTCTTGTTCCATTTTGGCCAACATGTCTGGTCCCATAAGTACCCTATTCACTGGATCACTCCAGTTGATGGGAGAATTACAACTCTGCCCATACAGTTCCTCGAAATGAATAATCCGCAACGACTTTTGATCTCCATTGTTTTATGCAAATTCAATCAATGGAAGGTAATTTTCCCATTTCCATTACTGATGCATCAAATACATCCTCAAGATGTCCTCCAATATCCTGTTGACCCTCTCATTTTGTCCATATGTCAGCGGATGATAAGTTGTGTTGAAGGAAAACTATGTGCCCAAACTTGCTAATAACACCTTCCAAAAATTGGAGTGACCTTTGGATCCCTACCTGACACAATATTCTTTGTAACACCACGAAATCTGACCACCTATTCCACATCACTAGATGAATGCATAGTCTTCACTGGGATGAAGTGTGCTACCTTTGTCAATCTATCCACAACAACCATGATGGAATTATGCTTTCTCACTATCCTCAGAAAACCTGTGATAAATTCCATGGAAATCACCTCCCATTTCGATCATGGTATCTCAATAGGCTATAGTAGACCACTTGGATGCCTACACTCTTCCTTAACCTGCTGAAATTCCAAATACCTAGCTACAAACTCTGCCACATATTTCCTCATATTCGACCAATAATAGAACCTTTTCAATGTAGTCAATGTATTCTGATAGCCCGGGTGACCAGAATATGGTTTTGCATGAAACTCCCTCAATATGTCCTTCTTGAGCTCACTAATTTATAGCACATATATTATGTCTCTAAACCTGTCCAATCCATCTTCCATGAGACACTAGTCCACATCTTGTACACCTGCACCTGTACCTACACCTATACCACTACATGTACCTGTACCTGTACCACTACTTGTACCTATAACTACACTTGTACTTATACTTTGTTGCAATTTGTGTCTAAGATCCATATACCTGACATCCTTCTTACTTACTTGCAAGATCCTATCCTGTAAATCTGTCCCATAGGAACTCATAGCTACAATATGATTTACTTGTATCCATCTACTTAGAGAATTTTCAACCCTATTATATTTACCTTTGATGTATTTGAACTCAAAATCAAACTCACTGATCATGGCCATCCATCTAGCTTGCCTGGCATTTATATTCAGTTGGTCAAAAAAGTATCTCAATCCACTGCGATCACTCATCAGTACAAACCTCATTCGAAGAAGATAGTGCTCCACATCTTCAATGCATGTATGATCACTCCTAGCTCAAGATCATGCATCAGATATTTTTATTCGTGCTCATTTAGTTTCCTTGATATGTAACATACCACCCGTCCCTCCTACATAGGGACTCCACCAAGTCCTCTGTTACAAGCATCTGTACATGCTACAAACTCTTTGTCTAGGTCTGTGATATTTAACAATGGATCGTGTGTTAAAAACTCCTTAAGCTACTAAAAAATAGTCTCACACACCTTTTTCGACTCAAAATTCTTACCTTTCCTCTACAATGATGTAATCAGATAAGAAATTTGTGAGAAGTTCTCAATGAACCTCTTGTAATAACCTTCCAATCCCATGAAGGATATCACCTCATTTACATTTCTAGGAGCTTCCCACTCCATGATAGCTTCACCTATTATGGATCCACTACTATGCCCTCTTTGGAAACAACATGTCTGAAGTAATGTACCTCAGTCTGAAGGGAACTACATTTTTTGATCTTAGCATACAATTGATGCTCTCTCAACAATATCAAAACTAATGCCAAATGCTCGACATGTTCTTCTTAATTTTTAGAATATACCAATATATCATCAATAAACACAATTAAAAACTTGTCTAAATAAGGAAGCAACATATTGTTCATAAAACACATAAATGTATTTAGAGCATTATCCAAACTGAACAAAAATACAACAAACTCGTAATGCTCATACCTCGTCCTAAATGTAATCTTGTAGATGTCCTCTTATTTGATTCTTACATGATGATATCCTGATGTCAATTCGATCTTAGAGAATAATGCTACTCCCTTCAGTTGATCAAAAAATCATCAATCCTTAATAATGGGTACCTCTTCTTGATCGTCACTTTTTTTAACTGCCTATAATTAATGCACAATCTGAGAGTGTCATCTTTCTTCTTCATGAACAACACTAGTGCACCCCAAGGCAATACACTTGGACTAATGTATCCCTTATCAAGCATATCTTCCAGCTGCAACTTTAACTCTACCAACTCATGTGTGCTCATCATGTAATGTGCCTTTGATGTTGGTGCTACCCATGGTACTATATCAATAGAAAAGTATACTCCCCTATGAGGCAAAAACCATGAACTATTTGCAGGAAATACATACTGAAACTATTGTAGAACTCGATACCCGCTTGAAACATATACATCCTAAACTTCCTTACCTTTGTCACTAGAGATATGTACTGAAAATAATACACACCCTTTCCTGTGACCGTGCTTGGCTTGCATAACTATCACCATCCTAACTTATGTGGCTTTCTTCATTCCCTATAAGACTCTTGGTTCTCCATTTTCATCCAATAAGTCAATGGATTTTTTGTAACAATCCACCTTAGTCCTATGAAGGTATAACCAATCCATACCCAATAGCATATTGTATGATCCCAATGGAAACATTTTAAAGTGCACTATTTTAGGCATACCATTTAACTCAAATGAACAAGATATTACCCAATGATGAACTCTTTTATTTCTACTTGTATCCAACTACGCTAACCAATATTCTACATGCATTTATTTTCTCAAACCACACTTATCCACCAGGTCATGACTAATATAAATATAGTTAGATCCACGATCAATATAAATAGAATCAACTTGATCACAAATCTTATCATCCATATCAATCATATAATCATGATGATATACCTACCTATTGTCCACAACTTCATAAATTAGAGGAATGTTATGGCCAAGATACCGAATTGTCTACGCCTCCTATGCACTATAGATCTAGGTTCTACCACCCTGATGTTGCGTACAATCCCTCTTACAATGATCCTTTCCACATATCCAACACTGCAACACTTCTCTACCATCACCTCTACCATGCTTCTCTCTAGATCCCTTCCCATTTTTATTGAACTTTATGTAAGGAAATACATTTTCTTTCTCACTGCATCTTGTGGTATTTCCCTCTTTTGTGGCCATCTTCCTTTAGCTTTCTCATTTCCTTTAAAATCGCGCTTAGGCTCAAATTTTAATTTTGACTACTCATGACAATGCTTTAGTTTTCAAATGGCCTACAATGATCTAGTCTCATCGAACTCAATATTATCTTTGTAGGCTACTGGTAGCCGAATCATGAATCTCTAAACCTTGGCCTTATCCTCCTTGAGGTAAGGAACATATCTCAGCAAATCAAAAAACTTGCTAGTATACTCATCGCATGTCATGGAACCCATCTGCAACTCACTAAACTCCTTAGATATAGCATCATAGTACCTCTCTGACAGATTTTTCTTCCAAAATAGCCTCTCGAACTCACTCTAGTAATTTCATCCTCATAAATACCCTTGAAATTCTTCACATATTCCCACCAAATGCATGCTTTACCTTTGAGACGGAATGTGGCTATTCTGGCTTTCATGTTTTCTGAATAGTTATGCAACCTGAAGAATTTCCTTATACCAAGCAACCATTCCTTTCCATGTTATTATTTCTTCAAATCTCCATCAAAGATAAGCGACTTTGCTTTCTTAAACTCATCCGAAAAATATCCCATGTCACTCCTCTTGTAAGGATGATAACGATGACGATCGTAATGCCTATTAGAACCAGAACTAGAGTAGTACATGTGTCTGTCCCCTCTCCTATCCAAAGTGTATAAGAATATGCCATCTCTAATTGTATCATATCATCTCCCATTATTTCCATCCTCTTTTCCATAACTTATCTGAAGTGGCCCTTGTTATTGCAAATCAGACAAACTATGAAGGATTGTTGCAGTCACTTTCGCTTGTATTTATTGTGCTTGTATGATTTTGTCATTGTCTTCCTTACAACTCCTTATCTCTTCCTTTGAACTTCTTAGTATATCTACTAAATCATATGACTACACAACACCATATACTCATTGGATTCATAAGGAGAATATTTGTTGTCTATGATCTTTCTAACGATATTTTATTTCTTCATGCAAGATACCTCATGTTAGCGTAAACCAAATCAAAATAAACCAACGTACCTCAGCATTATTTGGGGAGGATATCTCATCTGCAATATAAACCAATCAATGTAATATATGTATAAACATAATCATAACAACATATATACTTGTAACACATTGTATACCAACATGTAAACACTATTCTAATTAGAGCCCAGTCATAAATGCATGACCACATCAACTACACACCATGACGTCAGTCATGACAACGTAAACCATGCCACTTTACACTTAATAACATGTATGCACTTTACATGTATAGCCAGTCATATGCTCATGAGAACACATGGAAAACAACACCATCATCCCTTCCATGGTGACATCACTACCACCATGACTAATACCATGTGGATGAAACCAATACATAGACCACAATCATAAGAGACACAATGAAAACCAACATGAATGCATGATGATAATAATCTTGAAAACATCAGACTTTTCCCAAGGAGAGTGCAACCGTGATCTGATACCACCTGTAACGTACACCTCCCCTCACATCTACCAAAGTAATCAGCCAACCAGGGTAAACATGAGTTGAGAAGTTAAGAGTATAATCAACCTCCTTGATGAATTTAAGGAATTGGAATTGATGCGG